>CANUEY010076025.1:0-44538 GCA_948099555.1 Croton setiger
TTTCATTTAATATATGTCTATCGTTTTTTAGTAATTTATTTTAATATATTTCAGAGTTGCTATTACATTGTAATTTTGTTTGAATTTTTTAAGAAATTGTCAATTAAAATTATATACAGTTAGACATAATGTAAAATCGAAGTTCTCAAATTAAAATTACATAATAAATTGGAAGTCTATGACATTAAATAAAATAAATAAATAATTTAAATTGGAAGTCTAACTTGAAGTTCGTATAACTCTTATGCTAACTTGAAGTTAGCATAACTCTTATGCTAACTTCTAATTGATCATTAGAAGTTCGCATAAGAGTTTAGCAAAAACTGTAAATATGTCCACCTTTTGAATTTTGTCCATTTTTTTGTCCACTTAATATATTTTAACCTCCCCATTGGAAACCACCCAACCTTAAATAGCATTGGGTTCGGTTAAATAGGATAAGTCGGTTCAATCCGCTGTCAAATTGGATCGATTATAAATTTGACAAAAATTTGGAAAACTTGAAATTCGGTGAAAACGTCGAAATAAAGTTTTTCCTCCACAATACTCATTTTAACTTAGCTCAATAACTAAGGGGTAAGAGTAAGAACATCTATTAGTCTCGGGCATGCATCAATAAAGGAAGGACTAAAAGAGTCTATTTATCCTTAAAATATTCGGGAATGTATCAAGGCCCTATCTTTTCATCTTTTTTTGGAAAACCATAAAAATAATTGTTCTATAAATTTTTGGGACAAAAATAGCTCCTTTTTAGTTTGATGTTTTTATGGACAAAAATGAACCAACTTATGTTTTGAAGGATAACCTTCTTATCTTCATGAACGTGATTCACAGTTTTCTTTCCATACTACTTCGCTCTCTCACGCATTCATTCTTTCCGTTTAATTTACTAACCACCAATTAAGTTTATATATAGTAGAACGAAAGTGATGTACTATTATCTCCAGTTGAACCAAAACATGGAGTCAAAAACTAATATAGCTAAAAATACATATAGAGCTCCAAACATTGCCATTTGAGAGAAACTTGAGCTCATTAGGTTTTAGAGAGATATTATAGTAAGAAGAGGCAGAGAGAAAAAGATGTGAGAAATGATGTTTTGCGATCTACTCCTTTGACTCTCATCTGTGCTATCTCAAACTGCCACCAAGTCACAACCAACGCAGTTTCACCAACAATTTTGAAAAGTTGTGATGCGTATTCTGTTACAATTCATCTCCGATCATTACCAGTTCTTAATTTATTTCAAAGTTTAGTGTGCTCGAATTTTTGAATTGAAGTTTGATTTCTCATAATCTGTTTGCTCTTGAGTCTCAATTGTATGCTTGTTCGATCTAACTTCAAATTGTTTAATCAAAGTTTGTGTTTTGAAGTTTTCAATTTGATTATTTAAACTTTGTGATGGTTGATACTGGTATCTATAATCAATTGATGAGAAAAAGTAAGTGACTGTGTAGATCAGGTTCCTTGTCAATAACAAATCAAAGGACCATTTTAAAATCGTCAAAGTGTGATTAAGCCTCTTATTGTCATTGGATATTTAGCCTTAATATTATAGAGTCATTACTATTTTTATTATAATTTTTCAAATTTTTTGGCCTCAAAGCTTTGGAACCTGGTGAAATTTGAGTATCGAACCTCCTTAGTTGGTAATTTTAATTTCTTTAGTTAAATTTATAGGGTCATCTACCTTTGTGATGAGTTTTTATCAATTTTGTGTTGGATAATATCACCATTTTTTACTTTTTTGTTGTTTTTGCCGTGAGGTTTTAGCTAGCTTTTTGTTTGCAATTGTGATAGTCAGCATTTAATAGTAGTAGAAAATCTTCCAAATTAGGATTTCTTAGTAGATTTGATGGAATATTACATCTTATTGTATTATTACCTTCACTTTTACAAACAATAACTACAATTAATGGTGCTAATGAGGGCACTCTTGAACTCAGAGATAGGCTGCAAACGAGTCGAGCTGTTCGCGAGCGGTTCAGTGTTCACTTGATAAAAGCTCGACTCGAGCTTGAATTAATAATAAACAAGCCGAACTTCAGCTAAATATTCGAGCTCGTTTAATAAACGAGTCGAGCTCAAGCCGAGCAGTTAGGCTCGCGAGGCGGCTCGTAAACTACTTGTTTAAAAAGACTCGTGAGTAGCTCTCTTGATAGGCTCGCGAGCTACTCCTTAAATAAGCTCACGAGCCTAACAAAACGACATCGTTTTGATACCAAACTAAAAAATATACTTCAGCTAAACTACCCGCCTCCCCACTTCATTTTTTGCTATTTCGTTTCTCTTTCACTGAAACTGTTATTTTGATTTTCTCACTGAAACGATATTAAAAATGAATTTTCTTGATTTTTTTACTAACCATTAACGAGCTCGAACACGAGGTTATTTGCAAACTAAAACTTGAGCTCGAGATGAGCTCAAATTCAAGCTTAATTGTGAGCTCAAACTCGATCTTGAATAGCAACATGAAACAGCCGAGCTCGCTGCCTCAAAACAAGCCAAGCTCTCGAGCCGAGTTCGAGCTCGTAGAATTTTACTCAAGCTCGAGTTGGTGGAATATAACACGAGCCGAGATTGAGCAGCATGATACTCGGCTCGGCTTTGCAGCCCGACTCAGGTAGCATTGACACAATGAACAAGGAATCAATGTTCTTGGCCATATATTGCATCTTATTAGCTTACGTGTGCTTTAGTAGGACAGTTTGGCTTCTGTGTGACAAAATTTCAATTTCAGAATTTGAATTATAAAATGCCCACAACATATGTTTATACATATGATCAGATAAGGAAAACTTATAATTTTATCTGTGTATGTTTATTTAATCTATAATTTTGTCCTTATATTTTTTAAGAGGGTGTTTGGGTTAGCTGTTTCATACAGCTTGTAGAGATTAGACACTCAAAAGTTAGAGTTTAGGTGTTTAGTAAATTTGAAAATTAGCAGCTGATAGCGGTTAGTAACCATAAACAACTGTTGATTTAATAAACTCCTATTTGGAGCTTTTTCATTTTAGCTAATAGCTGATTTATATTAGGACTATATTAAACTTATTGAAATAAAATAAAAATTAATATTTTTAAATAATTATAGGATTTTTGGTAATTTTACGTTATAATCGCAATAGCTGTTAAACTTTTACCAAACATCAACTCGAATCAGCCACCGGTTATCAGTTATTAGCAACAGCTATCAAGTACCAGCTAGTGTGAACAGTTAAACCAAACAAGCCCTACAATAGACTTTTTTTTTATTTTAGAAAATTATATTATTTTGTCATTTTTTACTGAAAATATGATAGAAATTAACATATCATGTTTCATCTAAATCATTTTTTACCTTTATTATAAATATGACATTATTTTTTATTAGAACAACACCAAAATACTAGAAAAACTATAAAATCAATCGGTTAATCGAACAATATTTTAAAGTTTTTAGCAAATATATGTTGTTTCAATTAAAATTAGAATCATATTTATAACCAAAGTAAAGAAACAATTCAGATAATACATCACTTATTAATTTTCGTTACTATTTTTATTGAGAAATGATAAAATAATATAATTTTTATAAAATATAAGAAAAAAAGTCTATTTCAAAAAAATACAAAGACAAAAGTTCAAATTAATGAAAGTATAGAGATAAAATTAAAATTGAATGAAAAAGTCTATGTTTTGAATTTTATCTATACACACGACATTACCATAAAATTTACAAGATTCCGAGTTATTTACTTTACAAAATTTAAACTATTCTTCATTTGACTCACAAATGTTTAATAATAATTTTAACAGATAAAATATATACTTTTAAAATATATGCTTTTAAATAAGATATATTGTCTTATATACATAAATTTTAAACATAGCATATATATATTTTAAATTAAAAAAAATCTAATACATTAATGTATTAATGTAATATTAGATGCAACATTATCAAATACTATGATCATCATTTTCACTAATTTAGATTTATCTAAATAGTATGCATTATTTAATAAATATTTGATGCACTATGTCAGCCACCTAATGTACAAAAAATAGTTTTCTTTTTTTTTTTTTTCAATCCAATATGTAGTAATTTTCACATTTGAATAATTATGTCAGTTTAGATTTCCTACACGTGCAAGGTATATCACCCAAGCCCAAAACCACACAAAAAAGAATTATGATGGAAGGACCAAAACATCGTCTACCAACAAGCCGAAAAAAATCGCGAAATTCAGTTAATAAGAAGGCACTCTGGACCTTCAGGAGATTCAAAACCCAACAAATCTTAAAAAAAAAAGAAAGGAGAGAACCGTTGGAAGGATGTTATGATGAAAAGGATGATTAATTACGAAATGCTGATTTAAAATGAGGAGATAATGAGCGAAGGATATTCATGATATTAAGTTAGATTTTGCGATCAGTGAAAAATTCTGACACTAATCATTTACAAGTAAACACTAACACTCAGGCTAGCAAACAAAACAATTATTTTTTTTTTTTCACTTTCTTATATAAATTTAAAATTTGTCTTTTCAAATATTTCTTGGATTAATAAATTTTTTAACCTCTTAACTAAACCACATATTTCACTAAACCTAAAACTTAATTTTATCTTTACAAATCATTTCAACAATTTTATAGTAAAATTAAATAAAGAATTTTTTATAAGAACTGTACCTCAATATTTGTATTTGAAATTTTTTTCTCAAATTTCGGTTGGATAATTTGCGCAAAATGAGGCTTATGGTTTCAAATACTCCTTGGGCCCTGAATTTATATTTCATGTTGTTGCAAAATTTCTCAAATGCACTTTTCTCAGCTTGAACTTTTTTTGAAATATTGAAATTGTTTCCTCTTAAATGGATTCTTGAGTTATAAAATCTTGCAATGATGGAAATTTATCGGATTTCCATCAATCATGATTTGTTAGATCCCACAAACACTCATATAAATCATGAAATTCAATTTGAATTTCCAACTCATGAACAATATTTTTTCATTTTCTTGCAGCACTTTAACCTCTGGGTTGATTTTTTTTTTTTTCAAATATTGGTTATGGGAAAAAAATAGAATAGAAAATAGGAAGGATATTATTAGAAAGTGAAACAAGAGAGTTGGACATTAATTAGCAATTAAGGAAATAAGCTATGAAAATTAAATTAGAGCCTTTTATAGCTGTTAGGGATAATATTAAATCCAAAAATCAATATAATACCTCAAACAACACCTTATTGAATTAAATAAGAGACTAAATTTTACCATATTGTGAAAAATCATAATTTTTAAAAAAAAATTTCAAAATATCCATTTTTAACTGTTTATAAATACATTATAAACAATAAATATAATCCTTATAAAAGTTAAAAATTAAAAAATTGACTAAAAGTATAATTAAAGTAAAAGTTTTTAAACTTAAAACGAGATTTTTTTTAAAAAACATATTATGATTTTATTATTTGAAAATGTACATTGTTATAGTAATATAGTGTAGCAAGTTTAACAGTTATCGTTTGATAGGATTTTTGTTTTCGCATTTATCATTCACAATTATGACATTGTACTCATAATCATTAAATCTAAATAAAAAATTTGAGAAGTGTAGAAAGACAATCCAAAGCAGAGCATGATTAGTTTATAATATCTTTTTATATTAATTAATAATTAAAAATAGCTCTAATTAGGAGTTAAGCGTCTAGTATAATGATTGGAAAGAGATGACCACTTTTTATTATATGGAAAAAATATAATAAATATTTCTTAAATGAAGTAGTAGGGAGTTTGATATAAATAGTAGCATATTCTAAAAATTCATATTCAAAATAGTTGCTTCTTAATTATAAATAAAATATAAACTATTTATAACCATATTATATATTACGTCCATTTTAAAAAGCTAAAAGTTAAATTAAAGGGTAAATTACAATCTATTATAATTTTTACTTTAAAGTCCTTCATTGTACTAATAGTAGTTTAAGTCCTCTGTATTATTAAATTATTATATATGAGCACCTTACATCCACAATTTAATAACCGTATAATTTCATTCACAATTTAATAACCGTGCAATGTACATTGACAGAAGGCACATGAAACGTCTCTTTACTATCACATATTTATACTTAATAATAAATAAAAAATATAATATTCTAATCCGGTTGCTAAATGGTGCCGAAAAAATTATATTGAAGTGGTATATAATATATACTTTGTATATTATATACACAACCTTTTAATTTTGTGAATAATTCTTTATATGAATAATTCCTTATATGAAATCAACAAGTGAAAAAAAAATATGGATTTTTACATAAATTTTGAAATTAAATAAATATAATTTAGCTTAAAAACATAAAAAATATTTGTCAATATTACTTTAAATTATTAAGTACAAAATTAAATTTTTAATTAAAAAAATTTACTAAAATAAGATATTTAAATTATTATCCATTTCTAAATTATTGGAAAAATGTCTTATAATAATACTTATTATATTTTAATATACTCACTTTTTAATAAATTATAAATATTTATTATATAGTAGTAAATTATAATATTAGTAGTAGCAGTAGTAAATCCTACTAGTAATACCAAAAAATTCACTTTTTAATAAATTATAAATATTTATTATATTATATTACTATAATATAAATAAGAAAATTAACGTAAAATTGAAATAATCAACCATAACAATCCTAGTTGTAGTAGTAAATCCTACTACTATCGGTATCGGCAACAGTAGCACTACTAGTGATACTAATATTAGCAGCAGTAAATAGTAATGGTAAAAAAAGTTGTGACTTTTTTTTTAGTCAAGCTATTTCTCTTTCATGCTTTGAGTTAGCACCTTTAAAATTTAGGTTGATATAATAATAATAATAATAATAATAATAATAATAATAATAATAATAATAATTATTATTATTATTATTATTATTATTATTATTATTATTATTATTATTAAATTTGCATAAATATTAATTATTTACGCAAAAAAGATAATTAATTACATGAGTTTAAAGTATATAATTAATATAGCACAAGGGTTTAAAGTATAAAACTAATATAATAAGGGAGCATAAACTATAAAATGCAATAGTACATAGACGTTTTACGCACTTTCCATTAGTTTACATTGCACATGCAGTTAAATTGTGGAGAAAAGGTGCTCATGCATAAGATTTTAATAGTATAGGAGTCTTAAACTACCATTAGTATATTGAATGGTCTAAAGTAAAATATCATGATAGTATAGGGGTCTTAATATGTTTTTGGTCTTATTTTGACAATTAGACAAATTAAACTTTGGTTTCAATATTACATTGTTTAGTCTCTTAGTTTTTTTTACTATTAAAACTTTAATCATTTTGTCTAAAAAATTAACAAAATAAACTTCACAAAATGGACCAAACTAGATATTTTTATAGGGACCAAACATGAAAATTTTTAAATCCAGAACCCGACTTCAATTTACGACGGTAAACGGAAAAAATGAGTATACCAAATCGAAACTCTCAATGCAAATATTCATAATATGTAAGGGTGAACAAATTCAGTTCGGCCAACCAAACAAAACCGAACCGAAATAGGCGAACTGACAAATTTTTCCTTAAACTAATAACCGAACTGAGAGGGGTGAAAATTGAACACTAACCAAACCATAAAATTTGGTTTGGTTCCCCTCGGTTTTATTATACATATTACCATTTAACCATTGTATTTTCAATTCTTACAGTTTAATTGTTAAACTTTATACTTCTTTTCAAGTAGATTCTTATAAAATTTTTAATTTAATCCTGTATAATTTTATGTTCCTTCATCTTCCCTTATTTTCATTCTAATCCCTTATTCTTATGTATTTGTTAATGGGTTCTTTGTAGAAACTTCTTCACTGATAACCTTTTAGTCATGTGTTTTTGGGAAAAACTGAGGTGTAATGTTGATAAACACTATGACCCGATTAATCCTAAAAATAAAATTTCAAAGTTGGACATGGCACTATAAAGAACCTCTGACACTTATTTTAAGTTTTACATAAATGCCCTTTGACTTTTGGAAAAATACCATGTATGTCCTATTGAGGTCCTTATTTGAAATTTTTACTTTTATTTCTTAATAAATCATTGTGTAAAACTTTAAATTTCATAATTATTATGATAAATGAAACTAAAAATCTAGGCCTACATTCGTATAAAATTTTAGACCAATCCGAGTTATATATTATTTTTGGCGTCATTATCCATCTAATCCTATTGCACTATCTAGAGATAGGATGCACATTGTTTACTATTTTGACCATAACTTATTATGTACAACTCCAAATTATGTAATTCTAAAACTCACATTTAGTTAAGACATAGAAGAACAACTTTGTCTTCTATGATAACCTCTAGTTTTATCGCTATCTCAACCAAAAGTCGAGTTTAAGTTTAGGTCAGATTTTGAAATTTTACGATTTTGAATCTAAAATCATATCACTTTTGTTGGTTACATGCCTAATTGAAATTTGGGATGTGACAGAATCATTCACTTAAACATGCTTTGTTTTTGGTTTTGTAATTTTAATATTTTATTTTTTTAAATTTATTTCGAGAAGGGTAATTTTGCTATTTTAAAAATAAGTAGGCCTATTGTGCTATTTCTTCGATAATGAAAGTTCTGTGCTATATTTTTAAATAGTTGTGTAACCCATTTTATTAATTTTGTAATAAATAGAATTTTTATTATGTAACTTTGAAATTAGTGATATGGTTTTATTGTAATTATTGGAGTAGTCAATTATAGTCTCTAGTCGGTGAAAAAGATTTAGACATTGGAGATCTAAAGGCAATATTTATAGATAAATTAAAAAATATCTAAATAGCAATGTGTGCAGAGAAATAGAAGCATCTCCAAAGTGGTTATCAACTATGACGTCATGGAAAAATCTAAAGAGATAAAGTAAGCAGAAGTAGTTGCATTGCTTGCAGAAACGAAAAAAATGAAAAAAACGGAAGCACTTTGTTTTACGTGTTGCACAATAAGTTATTGGAAACGTTCTTCACGTTGTATCATGGAATGTGAATTGTGACACAAGCATAAGATAACAATTTGGAGGATTATAAATATGAAGCTAAAGAATTTAGAAAGGCCCCTACCAATCCAATACACAAATCAAGCTACAAGTCTATTATACTACAGACATTTTGGCTATTTATCAATTTAATAACATTTTGCTGATTAGTGTCCGATCTATTATTCAATTATCTAACAAAATTTTTCCTAAATTATTTATGTCGATTAAATTCCGAAGTAACTTAGCTTATATCAATTTTATTTTTATAAAAATTCTTTCGTTGATTTTGTACAAAGGAGTAAACCTGCAGATTATCAATCGTTTAATTATTCTGTTGATTTTTTTCAAAAGTGATTAATCACACTTTTTGTTAAATTACTTATGTTGATTAATTTCTGGAGTAATTTAGCTTCTAGTGATTTGTATTTTTATTCTTTCATTGATTCTTTCCGAAGAGATAAGTCTATAGATTGTCGCATATCCAAAGTCTAGCATTCGAGACGTTAAATTGGTGAAACGTTTATCATGAAAGCTAACCCACTCTTGGAAGTCAGATTTTGGACACAATCAATCTCTAAAGTTTAGAGTATCTACAGTTGATGTACTCTACACATCTGACTCACTCACATTATCTAAGTTATCGGTTAGTAAATTGTGGCTTTAATCTCCATGTAAGAAAAAAGTGAAACAATATGTAATTTTAAATTTTTTCCTTTTTTATTATTTGACTAATTTTAGTTACACAAAGAGATGAAAAAAAAAAAATTGAAAACCGAAGGATTTGACTTTATTTTGGACTAAAAGAATAGTTATGCCAAGTTTTGGACCAAATTAAATGCCATTAATAGAAGTTTTTAAAAACTATATTTTCTCACAATCTAAATCTAACTATGCAAAGAAAGGGGTATTGTTATTCGCGAATAATTACAATCCAAACTCAGCAATTTTTTGTTGCTTGAAACGCAGGACACGTGTATTACTAAGGCTAGTAACATATATGTTCACAAAAATACTTGACATGAAGCAAATGCATAATTTTTTTTTTCAAAACAAAAATACGCATATCAATCTCACTAACGCAAGAGGAAGGGGTAATAAAGTCAAAAAGAGTTACTCTCTGTTAAAAAAAGTAGTCAAACAGGGTAAAGTTTCCTCTCTATTCTATTGAGGAATCTGACTGCGAATGAGGCTTTGCTCTCAGAGAGCAGATGGTTTTAGGGTGGTTGTCGTCCTCCTCTCCGATCTTTAGCAGAGCCAGTGATTTCTCGCTTTTCATGTCAACAACATCCCTCAAAGAATAATCAGGGAAAATAATTACTGTCATTCGATATTGTGAGACATTGAATTTGATTATGCATGATTGCTTGGTGGGAAACCTCCTAGAATTGAAATCACTGTCCCAGCGGTTTCTTTTTTGTCTGATTCGAACAATTTCATGGCCCAGAACCAATTTTAATATGCCAATTTGTAGAGTAGTAAAGATTTTTTTTTCGCCTTCGTCAGATGCAAACAATTTAATATTTCTTTATTTACAAAGATTGACCTATTTATTTATTCGGCAATTTTACATCAAATGAATGAATATATGATCAGAACTCCTATTTCTTCAGATTTCTCTGTTTCGGTTAAGGTTCTATTTTTTTTGGTTCTGTTTTGAGCCTATGATGATCCTTTTTACAAAATAGTATGAACAGACGCTGTGAAGAGCATCCTTGGCTAGGTGACGTTTAGCTTTGAATTCGTTTCTTTACTTTCTGTTGCCGCCATGGTTATGTATTCTCTTTTGTGTTTGACCAAAGGCGAATCTGAGCTTCTATTTTATGTTGCCACAATGGTTAGAACTAAAATTTATATGCTTCTCTGTTGCAAGTACTGTTGGAATGATTTAAGGCTAGGGTTTCATCCCGATGTAACCCTAAATCCTTCCCCTGCATCACGTCCTCTCTGTTGGCATAGGAAATTTTGGAATGCTAACCCTCTCTTGAAAGTTAGATTCTGGACACAATCAATCTCTAAAGTTCAGAGTATCTACAGTTGATCTACTCTACACATCTGACTCGCTCACATTATCTAAGTTGTCGGTTAGCAAATTGTGGCTTTAATCTCCACGTAAGAAAAAAATGAAACAATATGTAATTTGAAATTTTTTACTTATTTATTATTTGACTAATTTGAGTTACACAAAGAGATGAAACAAAAATAATTTGAAAACCGAAGGATTTAACTTTATTTTGAACTAAAAGAATAGTTATGCCAAGTTTTTGGACCAAATTAAATGCCATTAATAGAAGTTTTTAAAAACTATATTTTCTCACATCTAAATCTAACTATGTAAAGAAAGGGGTATTGTTATTCGCGAATAATTACAATCCAAACTCAGCAATTTTTGGTTGCTTGAAACGCAGGACATGTGTGTTACTAAGGCTAGTAACGTATGTGTTCACAAAAATACTAGACATGAAGCAAAGACATAATTTTTTTTTCAAAACAAAAACACGTGTATCAATCTCACTAACGCAAAAGGAAAGGGTAATAAAGTCAAAAGAGTTACTCTTTGTTAAAAAAATTATTAGCCCAAGATACGTTAAAAAAATTAAGTAGTTAAACAGGGCTAAGTTTCCTCTCTATTCTGTTGAGGAAATCTGACTGCGAATGAGGCTTTGCTCTCAGAGAGCAGATGGTTTTAGGGTGGTTGTCGTCCTCCTCTCCGATCATTAGTGGAGCCGGTGATTTCTCGCTTTTCATATCAACAACATCCCTCAAAGAATAATCAGGGAAAATAATTACTTTCATTCGATATTGTGAGGCATTGAATTTGATTATGCATGATTGCTTTGTGGGAAACCTCCTTGAATTGAAATCACTGTCCCAACGGTTTCTTCTTGTCTGATTCGAACAATTTTATGGCCTAGAACCAATTTTAATATGCCAATTTGTAGAGTAGCAAAGATTTTTTGTTTGCCTGGTCAGATGCAACCAATTTAATATTTCTGTATGACAAAGATTGACCTATTTATTTATTCGGCAATTTTACATCAAATGAATGAATCTATGATCAGAACTCCTCTTTCTTCAGATTTCTCTTTTTCGGTTAAGGTTCTATTTTTTTTGGTTCTTTTTTGAGCCTATGATGATTCTTTTTACAAAATACTATGAATAGACGCTATAAGGAGCATCCTTGGTTAGGTGACGTTGAGCTTTGAATTTGTTTCTTTACTTTCTGTTGCCGCCATGGTTATGTATTCTCTTTTGTGTTTGATTAAAGGCGAATCTGAGCTTCTCTTTTATGTTGCCACAATGGTTAGAACTAAAAATTATATGCTTCTCTGTTGCAAGTACTGTTGGAATGATTTAAGGCTAGGGTTTAATCCTGATGTAACCCCAAATCCTTCCCCTGCATCACGTCCTCTCTGTTGGCATAGGAAATTTTGGAAAGCTAACCCACTCTTGGAAGTTAGATTCTGGACACAATCAATCTTTAAAGTTTAGAGTATCTACAGTTGATGTACTCTACACATCTGATTCGCTCACATTATCTAAGTGGTCGGTTAGCAAACTGTGGCTTTAATCTCCACATAAGAAAAATTGAAACAATATGTAATTTTAAATTTTTTCCTTATTTATTATTTGACTAATTTGAGTTACACAAAGAGATGAAAAAAAAAATTTGAAAACCGAAGGATTTGACTTTATTTTGGACTAAAAGAATAGTTATGCCAAGTTTTGGACCAAATTAAATGCCATTAATATAAGTTTTTAACAACTATATTTTCTCACCATCTAAATCTAACTATGCAAAGAAAGGGGTATTGTTATTCGCGAATAATTACAATCAAAACTCAGCAATTTTTGGTTGCTTGTGTTAGAAGAATAATGAGAACTAAAGAAGAAGAATAGAATTAAAGAAGTGAATTGAAGATTGTAATGTGTTCTTTATTGAATTGTAAAACTGTTTATATATTGGTTACATTTGATCCTATTCTGAATTGGAATTGTAAACCTAAACTGTTTAGTAATGGAATCCTCTTTATTCTTGGTATTCTTTTCCTTTCTGAATTCTGATTCCTGTATTCCTTCAGATAATACCGGTGAAATCAAAATTTACGACATCATTTTAAAAATTCAAACTCCAAAGTAAAAATATGTTATCAACCCGAATTATATTCCTTTTTTTAAATTCATATATACCCCTTTTAATTATTTGCCCCACTGTAATTTAAACGGTTGCGTCAAATAAAATCTTAGTAGATTCCCTCATTTACGTGTACCGACAATTTACGAGTTCTAAAAATTTAATCATGTTTTGAATTCAATTCCTATAATGTATATATATAATTTTCTTAGCAAGTAAATAATCTTTTATTTACTCATTAACTTTTATTCATAAAATAAATGTTGATGCAATAAAACCATAAAAACGCGTTATGCATATGTACTTTGACAGCACGTGCGGTGACTACCAAAAGTCAATAGCGGCAATCTTGGCGTTTTGGCCGATGTGGCTCGTGTTGGTGGTGGTGGTTGGAAAAGCTAGAAAGAGGGTGTTTGAATTTTTATTTTTTTCTTTTTTTTTATAAAATTAAAATTTTTATTAGATAGAGGAATTTTTCTGATTTTTTACCTTCTTTTTCAAATATACTATTTTACTAATTTTAATATTTTTGTGTATTTTTTTTAGTAAGTAAACTATAATTGTGCTATTTTTCTATTTGTTCCTTTTCAATATGTACTAAATAGCACAATTGACTTAAACTAAAATCTAAAACCATAAACTACCCCTAATTCAATAACAATAGTAAACAGTCGCACTCACCATCTGTCACTGCCTCTCCACCACTGCCACTGCCACCTCTGACGACCGGAAAAACACCATATTTTGGAGAAAAAAAGTGATGTTTGAATACCATATATAAGTACTATATGTACCAAACAACACCTCTTTATGGGAGAAACAAACAGTAGATTCACATCAAATTTTTAAAGGTTTACTAAAACCATATAACGTGTTTATAGACATTTCAGCTAAAAGTACAAATTCAACAATAGCCGAAGATGCTGAAGATGGAGAAGGAGAAGAGATTCAAAGATATCTGAAGAAAAATAAAAACAAATTCTAACACTAAAATAAATCAAATAAAAAATAATAACAATTTGTCAATAAACTTCCTGTTTACAAAGGTTTACATAATTGCCAATAAACTTATCTGCTGCTTTCTCTTGTAACAACATTCGTTCCATTTCAGATCACATCTTCCACCAATCTCCAACCAATTTCATATTTTCAAAATTCAACAAAATGTTCACTAACTATAATCATTATAATAGTTCCCTAAAAAATATATTAATAATCATTGTAATGCCATTCAATGAAATCATCCAAAAGTCCTAAAATATATCAAAAAAAACTAATCCAGTTAGAGATTATGAACAACAAACTCTAAAATCTACCATAGTTGCATAGAGAAAAATAATTAGATATCAACTGAACTGCAGTTGAATATATTTTCATCCAGGTCAACCAATGGGTCGGGTCAAGTTTCTGACGTCATTTTTTGCCGCTCTGGTGTTCGGATGAGAGAATTGAAGATAGTTTAAATTTCCTTTCATCAAAACTGATTTTCGCCATAAGATATGATCATTTCCATTGCCATTTTCAATGACCAAAAACAAAACCTTTCCGAATAATATTTTCAAAAACTAGAAATTGTACGTCAAAAATTAATTCATATTTTGATTTTTTGTGACAAGAACTTCAAAATGTATACTTATTTGCTTATGTTTATACTGAAATTAGGAATAGGTGTTTCAAATGCAAATTGCTACAATTTTGGCAATTTTTAGATTTTGGAATGATTTCAATTCCATGAAAGTGATATCAAGTTGTGATTTATCAATTCCATCCTATTATTATATAAATTATTTAATTTCATTTTAAAAATAAAATCAATGAATTATTTTTTAAAATCAAAATGAGTAAATTTGAAATTTCATTACATTTAACAATCCATATATTCTACTATCAATATCATATATTTTATTATCAATGGACTTTACAAATTAATTGATTTAAATCTCATCCATTCAAAACCACCACTCTACTAATTATTATTATTATTATTATTATTATTATTATTAGTACAGATGCGCAGGAAGGCGGGGATTAAGAAGCACCTGAAGAGGAGTGGCTTTGAGATTGACAATTCCAGCGCCTTCAGTCATATCAACAATTTCCCCTGATACAGTTTCAATTTCAAATGCATGTAGCAAAGAAGCAAGTATCAGGTTCAAGATTTGAACAGAAAATGAGGCTCCAGGGCACATTCTTCTTCCAGTCCCAAATGGCATCAGCTCATAATTTTTGCCTCTAATATCAAAATTCTTATGAGTCGTCAGAAATCTTTCCGGTTGAAACTCCAACGGATTCTCCCATACCCGCGGATCTCTATGAATTTTCGAAAGATTGAAATGAAGACGTGTACCTGCTGGAATATGGTACCCACCCACAGTACAATCTTTGATAGATTCTCGCGGTACTGATAATGGTCCTGGAGGATATAACCTGAAGGACTCTTTTATGATAGCTTGGATATATTCCAAATTCTTGGTGTCAGACTCCTCCACTTGTCTTTCTTGACTAACATTTTTCTGTAATTCTTGCTGAGCTTTCTTCAGGATATTGGGATGATTGAGTAGTAAAGATAATGTCCAAGTCAACATAGCTCTAGTAATGTCGGATGCTGCCAAAATAAGGGCCTGTCAAATTTTAAACAAATTAGCTAATTAAGCAGTGTTTAAATATTTGAATAGCCGGTAGTTGTTTACAAGATACTAAATGTTAAAAGTTATAAGCATAAACAGATAAAAGTAAGAATAGATGAGTTGAGTAGGAATACCAAGCATGTAGCTTTGTTGATCGTATCAGGATCTTCACTGAAATTCATTTTCGCATTATCGAGACTAGATAGTAACACATCCATGAAATCTTCGCCCTCTGGCTTGGCTTTCTTTTGTTTGTGTTCTTGCAACCATTGGTCCATTATCTTGTCTAGCTCTTTGAATGCCTTCTTCATAGCTCCTTCAACTCCACCCAAATCTAGCCACCTTAGAAATGGAAGTGCATCCGATACTGCAAATTTACCAGTCATTTCAAAAAACTCCCTCACACAATTTTGCCAAGTATCTTGCTCATCACTTCCTTCAGCACTATTATAATCCACATACCGTTTCCCTACAACCACCTTTAGTATATAATTCAAATTTATATCCCAAAACCATTGCTTCATCTCCACCTCAATTTTACCAAAATTATTTTTGTTATGAACCCATTTTTTGTATAATCCTTGTACGGCTTCTTTCACCTCAGTCTCTCTCATATGTCGTAATTGATCGAGACGATGATTCGAAAGAAGCTCAAGAGTGGATATTTTGCGCATTTGGCGCCAGTAATCCCCATGAGGGCTAGCACCAAACATGGCATAATTATAGCCCATGACTTCAAAGACCAGAGACTTTGGACGACTAGCAAAAGCTTCATCATTGGTAGTAAGGCATTCCTTGGCCATCTCCCAACTATTTACGATCAGAACTCGATGAACACCAAGCTTGACCGTGAATATTGGTCCGATCTTATCGGCAATTTCTCCCATAGCTATGTAAGGTATTTTTAGTGAAGCAAGAAGTGGAAGGTGGCCAACTATAGGCCATCTTCCAGGGACTTCAGGGGGCAACCTCTTTTTATTATTATGACTAGCCTTTCTTGATATGGAAAAGAAAGAGTAGATGATTACTAGTGGTGCTATTATGGAAAGTAGTATAAGATCATTATAAGTATTTGTGAATGAAGAAAGGGACTTCATGATTTTTGTTTGAGTTTGAAGCACAATATATGAAGAGGGTAATTTATAGAAAGAACATATCAATTGATAGCTTGGACTAATTCAAAAGTAGCTTTTTATAATTAAAAATTTCCATAACAAATATCAAAGAAACAATCTTGGACGCATGCTTGCTATATAGCTTATCTTAGACTTGGAAGCTTACAATTGGAAATATCAGGAGTAATGAGGAGAAAGTCAAATCTGCCTATTCATGTCATGGCACCGTAGAGTAAAAGGCAAAACTTAGGACACAAGCTCATAGTTTACCTAGTTTTAAGTAGTTCAAAGGTAGTTTAAAAGATTGATATGATTGCGTCTCTCCAATAGTCAATCATATAGTATCCAAATTGTAGTTATATGAAGCCATATTCACATTATCATTCTAAAATAGAATAGAATGATTTTCATCAAGAGTTGCATTCAAAACAATCCACCAAATTAAGAAACCAATCATTCCAAAGTTTGCATTATATACCATCAAATTGTCCATTCCAAGCGATCGAAGCACTAAGTTTTATAAAAAACTAACAACATCAACTTTTAACTTTTAGTATTTGATAAACCATTAATAATTACTAAATCATAAATAGCTACATTAAATACGTTAGAATAATATTGGAATGATTTTGCTCCGGAATTGGAATAGGTTGTCATATGTTCTGATTTTTTTTTTAAAAAAAAAAAATTCTATAGCCGTCGGGTTAGAATTAATTAAACAAAAACAAAAAAACAATCGAATAAATTGCAGATATTTAACAAACATAATTATAAATAATCTAAAAATGGAAGGAAGGAGTCAATTTGGTCCCAGATGGCTCCAAGTGTACAGACTAAAAGATGGCATCCAAATATGCAATTCCAAAGTGAAAGGTATTAATATTTGCAGCAAGCAAACAAGTTGTAAAAATACGAATATTATAAATCATTTGATAAAAGCAAATTATCTCCATGACAGTCTATGATTTCATAACTAATGTAAATTAGTGTTCTGGGAATATGATTTGAGGTTAAACATGCCTATATGTACGATATTTGGTGGTAATTCAATCATTTTACACTTTTTGCTTACAATGAATTTATTATTTTGATGATATATAGGCATGTTTAAAACATGGCCCAGACTAGCTTTGTCCCAAGATTATTGTAGAATTAATTGTATATTTGTATTTTTTTTTTTTTTAAAAAAGTATATTTGTGTATAGGATTGAATTTGAGTATAAGACATATAAGATATGTATTATAAAATTGGGATTTGAGTGTACATATTAGCATTTTCTAACATATTTTGCATGTGTCTATTTATTTAAACACTCGTTATTTAATTATGTGATAGTTTAAATTTTTATTATTAAAGTACATTTATTAATTATGTACAAAATTAATTATTGAGAAATTTGCAAAAATATTAGTATCACTTAAATAAATATTTATGATAAAATAGAATCCCTTATTGAAGTATATTTTGGATTTAATTAATAAATAATTAAATTAATTATTTTTATTATAATTTAATTAATTAATATTTAAAATTGTATTTTTTATTAGAATATAATTTATATATAATTGATTATTATAAATATTTATTTAGTATTTTTTTAGAATATAATTAGAATTTAATTTAAAATGATTAAAATATTCTTTATTTAATTAATTACTATAAATAATTACATCTATACAACTTCATTTTCGATAGTATAAATTTTTATACGAGTGTTTTTAGCGAAACCAAATGAATCTCACTCATTCCCATAGAAAATATGAAAATTGCATAAAAATATATTCATATACAAATACATAAATAGATATATAAAAATAGTATTTATTTATTTTTTGAAAGAATTGCTATTTATTTAATGAAAATGTTGCAACTCAATGCACATTATTAACGTCTTCTAGAAGAACATGATACATAAAAACACTGGTTGTTTTAAAACGAGTACTATAAGATCAGTAATGATATGGGGCGTTGGTTTTTTGAGAAGGAAGATATAAAGAGGCTTCTATGTGACTATTATTGTCAGCTGAATTGACTAAACCATTCATAAGGGAGGAAATTGTTCTTGCTTTGAGTCAAATGCAGCCAAATAAAGCTTCGGGTCCTGATGATAGGTAATAGGATTATGCCTTTGCTTCCAAGTGTTAAAGTCCTTCTCAATCTGCCTTTGTTTCTGTGTGGTAGTGTTATAAGTCCTTGTCAATGTGCATTTGTGTCTGGTTCTATTAGCTTTTGAAAATTTGCATTATAGGAAGAATCTTAGGCGTAGAAAGAAAGGTTTTATGGGTTTAAAGCTTGATATGAGTAAAGGCATAATGAGATTATTTTGAAAGATGTTTTACTTAAGCTTGGTTTTCCTCATTCTTTTACTGAGTTGTGTCTTACTCTATCCTTTTCAAAGACATTTACTCCTACTAGGGGGCTTAGACAAAGGTATTTGTTTCTTCACTTATGTTGACAAATCAAAGTGAGCTGATTTTTGATAGTTTTGATGACCTAATGTGGCCTTATGATCATTTTAGTTTGTTTACTGTTAAGTCTGCTAAAATGTTCCTCTGTGTTGGTCAATGGTTGAATGCTTATCCATCATCTTCCTCCATGGATAGAAGGAATAAGGCTGCCTACCACCAAAGGTTAAACATTTTGATATAAGGTATTTTGCCTAGCAAACTTAATTTAATTCGTAGGGGTATTGTGCTTTATGTGATGATAGGATAGATTTTAAGAACATAATACTTGTACGATTCGTTTTACTGGGAGAAATATTAAATGCTTTTTTCTGGATTAGTGTAATTCATTCTTGCTCTAATTAAACTAAACTAAATGCTATTATTCTGTTTAATTTTTTAAACTAGTACACTCATGAAAGGACTATAATCTTTCAAAAAAATGTAAAAATGTGACTCTAAATATTATAGTTTTACGAATTTATTGGTCTTCTTAATAAATAATTATTATTAATAATTTTATATATTTAAAAATAATAATTTAAACAATATTGTTTCATTTTCGGACACAAAGTATATACTAAAAAGGCTTCTAAAAACTATTTTTTATTTTAGGACACAAGCACAACATCTTCTAAGGTTTTGAGAAATAATATTTTGAAATGAATAATAATAATATTAAAATCTTAAATTTAGTATTAACACTAAGTTCAATAAAAAATATTACGATTTAATCAATATTACTGTTTAGTAACTATTTTTGATATAACCATTTATAAATCTCTAATATTTGGAACTGTTATATTATATCATTATTTTGTCTATATTTTCAGCTATTTCAAATTATAAATTAATACTAAATTTTAAAGTTTTACTTATTTTAATTAATTATACATAATTAAATAAATTGCAAAATCAAATAAGAAATGGACATGCAAATCAATTATATGAAACAGTAGTATATATAGTTAATAAATAGATAGATTTGCCACTGATGACAGATATTAGCTAGTAGTTACACAACCAAATTAAAATGATAGATTGTTTTCTTCAAAAGCAGCAAATTATAGATTTTCTGTGGGTTTTACAAAAAATGTTGATAAGGAGTAATAATTGAAAATATGAAATGGAATGGAGAGGATTAAAACACAGACCACACCAGCAGGTACCAACCCACAAGTAATTGGAAAATCGTGCACGTTACACGTCACCAGTTCTAGTTAAGCAACATGGTTATGTGGTGGTAATTAAAGATTCTAAATTTCAATTTTCTGTTTGTTGCCGTTGAAACCAAAAAACCCACGAAAAAATCTAAATACTAATGGCTTAAAAAACTTGAAATTGTACACGAGGACAGCCAGTAACTCTCTACTCCGCGTTCTTTGTTGCTCTATTTCTAGTTTCTTGACTATTCAGTTTCATTTGAAGAATTTGTCGATACACTTTTTTAAATTTTTAATTATTAGTACCAATTGTATATAAAATAATACCAACTCTTTCACTCCCAGATTATCAGAATCGTTCATATAACTTGGAGCTCGATTCGTTAGCTGTCTATCTGATCTTTACTACTCTTGTAAGTGGTCTTAATTGTTTTATATATTTTGTTTTATTTTTTCCCATCTGGGTTCTGTTTGGTTTTGAAGAAAGAAATTGGTGAAGGTCAAATTTTATAGTTGTGAAGTTATTCTAATAGTTCAATTCATTTGTTTTCACGTTTGTAATTTGAGTTCAATGACTTTTTGGTATTGGGTGTGACTGAGAACGGGGAAGCTTAGTTGTTTTTTTTTTTTTTTTGATTAATATTTTCTGCTGAGTTTCTGGATATTGGATAAACTTAGATATTTATTGTTCTTGAGATGTTTGTTGTATATAACTTGTGAGTTCGCTATACGGTTATGTGGTCCTTTTTTGATGCTTCTAGCAATAAGGGTATTTGATTTGCTTGGCTTTAAAGCTATATTTGGATGAGTTCTAAGTTTCATGATTTGGCTCACTGTCTGTGTATTTGTGGTGTCTAATATCAATTGATGATTTAATTGATAGGTGAATGGCGGCAATATTGGGTTCTCATAGCTGTAATTGCCATCATGTTGATACGATGTATCAAGCAAGGTCATTGGAGAATTTTAGTTTCTCCAACTCAGTTTCAAACCCATTTTCAAACTGTGAGATGCAAAGATCCAATCCCAAGTTGAGGCGTTTGAGGTTTCGTGTGGAAATGACACAGACAGAATCACCTGCCTCAAAGTTAGGTGCCAACGGGCGAGCAGTTAAAATGTTGCCTGCAAGTGAGGTCATGAAGAAAATAGCACCTAATGGCAAAGAAGAAAAGAAAGTGAATGGTGTAAATGTGAAGAAAGTTGTTAATGGAGCTAGTATAATTAAGAGAGATTCTGGTGCTGCACTTGTTGACACATCAAAGTATAAGCAGGCAGACAAACTTCCACCATTGGAAGAATTAAAAGTTCTTCCCTCAGATGAAGGTTTCAGTTGGGCCAATGAGAATTATAACAGCTTGCAGAGGAGCATTGATGTTTGGTCCTTCATTCTGGCTTTCCGTGTCCGTGTTCTATTTGATAATGCTAAATGGGCATATGGGTTTGGTTTCACAGAAGAAAAGCAGGTGATTATTTTTTGTGGTCCATTGATTCTAATACCACATTTTACTCATACCTATGCTTAATTTTGGCTATAATTCTGCTCCAGTACATGATTTTGAAATTGATTTTTTTGTTTAATTTTTTTTTCTATGTTCTCTGTTCTTCAGAAAGGACGAAGGAAAAAAACTGCTTCTTGGCTGCGGGAGCAAGTATTGCAGCTAGGTCCAACTTTTATCAAACTTGGACAGTTATCTTCGACAAGGTCAGATCTTTTTCCACAAGAGTTCGTGGATGAGCTTGCCAAGTTGCAGGTATCTCATGATTTAGGTTGTTTGAATCGTTGATACCCCATATTCTATTCTATTTTTCTGCTTAAATATTCCCAAACTTTTAATATTTGTTAACTAGTGATGCTTTTGTTTTTTGAATTGTGATTCTCATATTACATATTACAGGATAGGGTCCCTGCGTTCTCACCAGAGAAGGCACAAAACTTTATCGAGAGTGAACTGGGTGCTCCTATTGATGTGCTGTTCAAGGAGTTTGAAGACCAGCCGATTGCTGCTGCTAGTCTTGGTCAGGTAATTGTTGCAGCATAATCTTAGTAAAGTTGAAAGTTTAATTGATAGTGAAAGTTTGTTCAATTCAATTTCAGTTGCATGAAAGAATGATATCATAACTTTTATCACCTGATATTAGAAAGTAGTGTTAAGAGATATGGATGCCCGTCAACACAATCTCCCTCATTGTACTTGCAAACAAAAATCAGGAATTGATATGTCAGAGGTTGTTATATTATGGAAATGTTGTTTGCATTATATCCAACTATGCAGTAAGCCAAATAGTTCTTACTTACCTGTACTTATTCTGCCCATATTTGGGTCTCTTTAAGTGTTACTAAATAGGTGGTTTATTTTGATTGATGGTGTTTATCTGAACCAAGACAATGTTGCTGATAGGAATCCTATTTTGTTTTTAGGTGCACCGAGCTATCCTACATAATGGAGAAACAGTAGTAGTAAAAGTTCAAAGACCTGGTCTCAAGAAGCTCTTTGACATCGATCTACGTGAGTAACTGAGTATTAAATGTCTTTTACCACTTTGATCTCACTAACCGATTACATGCTTATTTAAAAATATCACAAGATCTTTGTATATGCTGAAAGAAATATATGGTTTTGTGATTTCTTAGTGAAGTATAAGTTCACCTCTGGTTTTTGATACTCTAATTTTCTGCTCCTCCATTCATTCAGGTAATTTGAAGCTAGTTGCAGAATATTTCCAAAGAAGTGAAACCTTTGGTGGTCCATCTCGAGATTGGATTGGTATCTATGAAGAATGTGCCAAGTAAGTTACATGTATCTTTAACATTTCACATTCATTTCAGAAAATTATAATTATGGACTTTTTTTTTTCTTGTCATAATAATTATGGACTTTTAATAGTAAACAAATGACCTATTTCTGTGTCCTGTAATTGTTGTACCTGACATCTTTTTTTCATTGGGTTTTCCCCATGTTCCCATCACTTTGAGAAATAAGCTTTGGCTTCATTAATTAGATCAGTGAATCATAGAAGTTCTTGTTTTGTGTGTTTATATGATGAACATTACTTCCCTCTTTATTCATTCCAGCAATTATGTTGATTTCAGGATTTTATATCAAGAGATTGATTATGTTAATGAAGGAAAGAATGCTGACCAATTCCGCCGAGATTTCCGAAATATAAAGTGGGTCCGAGTACCTGTATGTTTTCTGTTACTGGCTTTTTTTTCCTTGCCACTTGCACTTTCAAGACCTAGTATTATTAATAATTAGTTGTTAATTTCCTTCAAAAAAAAAT
This sequence comes from Croton setiger, assembly GCA_948099555.1. Taxonomy (NCBI): domain Eukaryota; kingdom Viridiplantae; phylum Streptophyta; class Magnoliopsida; order Malpighiales; family Euphorbiaceae; genus Croton; species Croton setiger. The sequence continues at coordinate 23,817 of CANUEY010076025.1, forward strand.
ATGTAGTTGTTAATATAAACTCCAGTTCTGAGATGCACAATATGACCATACTAATTAAAAAATAAAATTTCCCTCCGTAGCTGGTATTTTGGGATTATACTGTAACAAAGGTGCTGACTTTGGAGTATGTTCCAGGTTCTTATCTAAACGTATTCTTTCATTAATTTATAATTAATTCACAAAGATCATAGAATTGTAATTTTTATGTTTACTGGTTGTTTGGAACCATAATATTTGGCAATGCATTATTCTCTTATTAATCTTATGTGCAGGAGTTAAGATTAACAAGGTAGATATGTTGGATTCACGCGGGTATAATCGATCTCAAATTGCATCACGAGCAATTGAAGCCTACTTGATTCAGGTATACTGAATTAATGCATGCTGATGGCTGCAAATTACATAAATCTCAATGATCTCCCATGGACCTCCTGTCTTTATATTGTTACAAGTTCCAACTATTTCTAAATTGATTCAGATTTTGAAGACTGGTTTCTTTCATGCGGACCCTCATCCTGGGAATCTTGCCGTTGATGTGGATGAAGCACTCATATATTATGACTTTGGCATGATGGGAGAGATCAAGTCTTTTACTCGTGAGAGGTTGCTTGAACTTTTCTATGCAGTTTATGAGAAAGATGCAAAAAAGGTTCATATTCCATTTTTCATCTCACTTCTACCATAGGTTGTTGTTCTGACTCTTTGTTGATTTACAGAAACAGGGAAAATATAATTGTTACTACCTTTTATCTCTATGCACGACATTGATATTTTATACCATATGAATACATATTATCTAAGCATGTGTGTCATTAACATCCTACGACCTTTTTTTTCTTCTCTGAAACCTCTTCTCTGTTTGTGATTTATTATTTCAACCTTTTTTTTTGCCAGAATTACTTCGACCATTTGTTTTATGCTTAAACCATTAACTGTTGGACATTTCGACAACAGTTAGTAGCAGACTCGAGTGAAATTAGATGGTTGCTAGGAAATCTTGTTTCTAGAGTGTTAATTCATGGTATATCAGTCCTATGGACAGTTAAATAGTAAAATGGTCATTGTTCTATATATTTAATGCTGAAATCATTGGGCAATATTCTGAGATATTTTTTAAAGGTCATTTCTTTGTTGCTTTTTTTTTCCTCTTGGGAAAAAGTTTGATTCAGCTAGACCACTAAAGAAAGTCCACCCTGCAGCTGCTGCAAACCCTTTAACATAAGAGCATGAAGCCTGCTGGCTGCTACTAACCGTTTAACATATATAAGAAGCTTTTGAATTGTACACGATTAATGAGGAACATCAAAATAATAACTATAAAAAAAAAAAGCATTCATCAAAATAAAAAATCTAGGATAAAAAACAACAAATGGTTAAATATAAATTTGCTTATGTGGTTTTACTATCATTTAAAAATGAATTTAGCTATTTCCTTTATCTGCATAAAGATTTGTCTCCCTAAATTCTTGCAACACTGTATTTTCTTTTGTTAATGGTCCAGAAATAGTTACCTTCTTTATTCATTCAATTCTTTCACAAAAATGTCTGAGCTGGATTTCTTTCAATAATCTTCAAAGCTTGTGTAATATATGTTGGACATAAATTACCATCTTTGAGTGAAACATATGGCAGTAAATATGCAATAAAGCTGCCATGTTTAAAACTCACTGCTGAGAACTTAATTAAGTTGCAGCGTCAGGAGGTTCAGAACCTTACTGCAAACCTTCTATTTGTGCAGCTCTATCAGTTTTTTCATCCCTCTTCACTTCATTTGCAGGTTATCCTTAGTGCTACGTTTTCCTCAGAGGAAAACTTTGCACTGAACTGCAATTGGCCTGGAATACTACAGCAGTCATACTTACTTTGTGCACCTGAATTCTCTATCCTATCCAACTTCATCCATCATTTCATTATCAATGGCCAATCTCATATCTTTGTTTTTGAAAAGCAATGCATTCAGAACATACAATACGTCCTTAGGAAAGCTGTAATGCATCAACTCTTCTTGTCCTTGCTTTTGTTGATCTAAGTGATGAGCATCTGTCTTGCAGGTTATGCAAAGCCTTATCGATCTTGAAGCACTTCAGCCCACTGGAGATTTATCATCAGTAAGTTCCATACTAAAAATCAGTATTTGAGGGAAATGTTTTCTTTGAGGTCATGTAAATGGATTTCAAAATACATGATAGCAAGAATGTAGTATGTAATTCCTTTGATATTTTCCTAGGTGCGGAGATCCGTGCAATTTTTCTTGGACAATTTATTGAGCCAGACACCTGATCAGCAGCAGACTTTCGCTGCAATTGGAGAGGTATGCAACTAGAAAGAACGAAAATTATTAACACCTAATATGACAATGTTAATGATGACCCTTTGGATGCGTATTATCATTCATGCCATGTTTTGAGGAAGAATGGGAAATTGGAAGAAAGGAAAAGTATTTCTTCACCTTTTATTTGAGGAAAGAGAGGTCTACTCGTTTAGATTTTGCTCCTGCATTATTTAGCATGAAGAATATAACTAGTAAATACTTGAAAGTATAAAATTAAAATATCTTCGGCTGCTGGTTTTATTGGACCCTGGACAGAGGTATTACATCTCTCTTTCATGGTTCCTGTACATCAAAACAAAGGAAATATCACTTATCCTACTTCACTTCCACTTTTCCCTTTCTTTCACCCTCCCTTAAAACAGTGTTGCGATACTCGGTGCCATTTCAGTAAATGGCCGAAACGAAATCTGAGGATGAAAATGCACAGTTTTAGCTGTCATTTTCATTTAGACTGTTAAACTGTTATGTTTCTTTTTATATATGTTGGATAATATTTGTGCATTATTTACTTTATATTGGTGAATCATAATGTGATTATTTTCTTGTTGACGAATAAGATGTCTTCTTTTTTTTTTTTTTTTCTTATGCAGGATTTATTTGCAATAGCTCAGGATCAACCATTCCGTTTTCCGTCAACATTTACATTTGTCTTGAGGGCATTTTCAACACTTGAAGGTCCTACTTTTACCTCTCTCCTAAGAAAAATGTGGAAAAGGAAGAGTAAATCCTAAATTATAGTTCTCTTAGGGGTGGGGGGATTTGAACCCTGTTCTATAAGACCTGTTATAGGTGCACTTGCTACTAGACTATGTTTTGGCGTGCAATCCCAAATTATAGTTATTTTCTCTGACATTAGTGGATTAACTTAAGTTCAGAAATACGGCGATAAAAATTTCATCCACAATTCATTCTTTTTTTCTTTATATTTTGTTTTCTTACAGGTATTGGAAATATTCTTGATCCTGATTTTTCCTTCGTGAAGATTGCTGCCCCATATGCACAGGTTTCATGTTTTCCCTGCCTACATTGACTCTGAAAAGGTTCTACCACCGCTTTCATGTTTCCTTGGTCAAATTTGTTAATCTTTTATACCATTTGCAGGAACTCTTGGATCTAAGAAACAGGCAACGTACAGGGAGACGGATAGTTGAAGAAATAACGAAACAAGCTGATGATGTATTTCCCTTTTCTCGTTTGTATTTAAGCTTCATTTCCCCCTTGATCTTGTTGCATGAGAAATGTCGTCTTATATGCAATGGTATTTTTGTGATCCATGTATCAATAGCATGCATTTAATATTGTTTCAGGCCAGAAGTTCAACCATGTCCATGCCATCTCGAGTTCAACGGATAGAAGAATTTGTGAAACAAATTGAAGCAGGAGATTTAAAACTTCGAGTTCGGGTACTTGAGGTAATTATCCCTTAGGATTAAAACAGGATAAGATATCCAAGTTCTTTAGAATGAATATATGAGTTAATGGCAAAACACCCCCTTGATTTTTGGTTGAATATACACTTTGGTCCTTGTTTACTGCTATTAGTCCTTTAGGTTTGCTAATGATTCCACTGTTTAGTAATCCGTTACTATATCATGGTTTTTACAACATTTTAATATGATATAGTTTTAAATTAGATTGCACTTTATTTTGGAAATTTTTAAATGAATGGCACTTTAGTTCCTAATATGTTTAATTTCTAAATACTTGACTGCTTGAAATCTCTCAAAACTCTGTCATTGATGGTAGTATAGAGACTATAACTGCTAATTTCATATCGGTAGGGATCAAAGTGTATAATATATTAAGACAAAAAGATAATTAACTGTTTTGTGATCAACCTTGAAAATAAAGAACAAAATTTTAGATTTGTGGTTGAACTTGATTAGCGTTATTCTTCCTCTTTTTGACACCAGTCTGAAAGAGCAGCTAGGAAAGCATCAGTACTGCAAATGGCTACTGTATATACTGTTTTGGGGGGCACCCTACTAAATCTGGGGGTAACCCTGACAAGTCAAGGCAGTCAAGTTTTTGCAAATGGATCTTTCATTGGTGCAGGTCAGCTTCTTCTTCTTGTCTTCCTTTTTTTTTTGTTTTGGCAATCAAACTTTCAGTTCCATTTTAGATTCGTATCATTCATGAACTCTATAACTTGTTTGAAATACACAGGAGTTTTCTTGACACTGTTCATAAGATCAATGCAAAGGGTGAAAATGCTGGATAAATTTGAAAAGATGATATGATTGATGAACTGTGAAGTTCAAGAATCTGTCTAGAGTAGATATAAAAGGTTCAATTTGTAGACATTTCAATTGTTTAATTCAAGCAAAACAATAATTTTTTGCATGCATGCACATAATTGTATCTGCAACATTCTTGAGAGGCGATCATTAATTGCTGTAATTACTCCTTTTGTTTTGTTTTACTTTTGCTAAGCTACAAAAGTTCTCTTTTTGGTCAAAACAACTGGAATTTAGTAATAAGTTTGTGAACTAAAGCTAAATTAGAACCCTAATAAGTTCTTTATTAGGTAAAGATCAATTGTTCCATACTCTTTTTCCCCCATTTTACGTCACATATGCCGATCTACATTGCAATATTTATCGTGCATAAACCATGAAAGATGAATTATGAGATGGTTAGTTGGTGATGGGTCCTACAACTTTTGTCACATACTAAGGTTAATCTTTTCCGATACACGCGCTTGGGCGGCTCTTTCTTATCAACATAGACTTAGATGAAAATTCAAAGAAGATTTAAATTTGTGATTAACAACACAGCGCACCAACGACTAATCTCCACAACTTTTGTCACTGTCTCATGTAGTTAATTCAATGTTTCTTGTTGGGCCTGTGGTTTGCTAAGGGTATCCATGAGCTGTACAGGTGAAAATTTGTGCAAAGAATGTATAAACAATTTTTTAAACATCTAGTCTAGTAAAAAATAGAATAATCCATACAAACAGAAGTGGAGCGGAGACCAATTCCATCTATCGTCGGATAGAGAGATCTGGAGATACCCACGGTTAGGTTTCTTCCGATTTGTAGGGTTTTATTTTCAGAAAAAAAAGCATTCAATGGTTAGCAATAAACAATCCTTAACCATTAATCGAATACGGATGCAAAATCGATTAGTGTATAGAAACAAAAGCGTCCCTATTAGCATCTAATATACACAAACTGAAATTACAGCTTGTCTTGTTTAAAGGAGTCAAAACTGTAGTAGAAGAGCTAAAAACGAATTTTCGACCCAAAAAAAAAAAAGTTCAAAAGGCTACAGTAGATTTATTATTTTCCCTTTTGAAAATGATTAATCTTTTTTAATTACTAGTTGATAATATTGTTAGAATAGGAATTGCTTTCTAAATTGGTATTTTTCATTTGTGTAATCACCTATGATTTATATGTAGTTATGATAATGTATTAATTATAATATATATAATTAAAGGGATTATATTTGCTATTGACTAATTCTATTTCTTTTTTTTGCTTTCTATCACTCCCCCTCAAGTTTAGTCGTCGGATAACAGACATTCAACTTGGAAAGCGCTTCATTGAACTCTCGTGCCGGTACTGCTTGTTCTTTTGATCTCACAAATGGAAGACTTACGATTCCATTTTCTATTTTTTTTTTATCAAGTGTCTATCAATTTCTACATGTTTGATGTGATCATGCTGTACTGGATTTTCAGATATGCTGATTGCTGCCTTGTTATCACACTTTAACTGACTAACACCTTCAACAGGGACCAATTTCCATTAATAGCTTTCGTAACCAAAGTACCTCAGCCAATCCTTTAGCAATCCTTCTAAATTCAGCTTCTGCGATCGATAGTGCTACTATTTTTTGTTTTTTTACTTTTCCAGGTTACAAGGGTTCCTCCAACAAGGGTAAAATATCCAGAAGCCCAATCAGCATCTGTATATCCTTGAATTATAAGATGCCCATGTTTCTGAAATAATACCCCTCCTCCTGGTGTACCTTTTAGATATCGAACAATTCTTAGAGCTGCATTCATATGTTGTACTTGTGATTTGTGCATGAACTGACTAATGATCCCAACTGCATAGGCTATATCTGAGCTTGTATGTGACAAATAAATAAGCTTTCCAACTAGTCTTTGATATTGTTCTTAATCTGCTTGTTTGGCATTTTTTTCTAGTTTTAAACCATGGTTGACTTCAAGTAGTGTTTCCGCTGGTTTGCAATCCACCAAACTCATTTCTGCAAGTAAATCAAGAATATACTTTTTCTGCGAAATGAAGATTCCTCGTTTAGATCTCAAAACCTCGATTCTAAGAAAATATTTCAATCTCCCTAGGTCTTTAATCTCAAACTCTTTGAACAGTTGCTGTTTGAGTTTCATTATCTCCTCTGGATCATTTCCTGAAATGATCATGTCGTCAACATAAATTATCAAGCACGTAACTCGATCACTTCTTTTCTTTAGAAATAGGGTGTGATCTGAATTATTTTGTTTGTATCCATATTTCTTCATGACTATTGTGAATCGGTCAAACTATGCTCTTGGTGACTATTTTAATCCATAAAGAGCCATTTTTAGCCAACATCCTTCTCCAGCTTTGAAGTTCTTCGAAAAACCAGGAGGAGCCTCCATATACACTTCTTCTTTTAGATCGCCATGTAAGAAAGCATATTTTACATCTAGTTGATGCAATGACCATTCATAGTTGGCAGCAATTGAGAAGAGTACCCTGATTGTATCAATTTTTGCTACTGAAGAGAATGTCTCGGAATAATTGATTCCGTAGGTCTGAGTGTACCATTTTACTACCAATCTTACTTTATACCACTCAATAGAACCATCAGCTCTATATTTGATAATGAACACCCATTTGCATCCTACGGGTTTCTTTCCAGCTGGTAATCTGCACTTGTCCCAGGTGTTATTTTTAGTGAACACCTCCATTGCCTGTCGTCATTCTTTACTCAATTAAGCTTCTTTTATCGTTCTTGGTACCGTCCCTCAATATACAGCCAAACTGAATGTGAATACTTTTGCTTCTTCGAATATCTTGAACTCCTCGAAGCATGCTCTGGCTCATATCTTTTAGGTGGTAGCCCTCGATTACTCCTAGGAGATAGTATGTACTTAGTTTGTATCTCACTATTGTCCTGCATCTGACTAGCTTCAATATTAACTGTATTAAGTTTAGTACAGTTAGGAACACTTACCTCAAGAGCATCAGACATAGGAGGTATGTGAGAAGTTGGTTCTAGAGATAATACTTCGTGTTAAGTGGTAAACTCAATACCTACTTGCTCTGTTTGGACCGGAATCAACAGGTTTGGATTGATTGACCGAACTGGACTAATAAGCCAATTTAGTGGGTCCTGTGTTGACATCTCCCCTTGACAAGTAAATTGGGTGTGAAAATAATATTCTATTTCCAAAAACTGACAATCCATGGTGGTGTACATTGATCAGTGAATGGGATCATAACAACGATATACCTTTTTTTAAGCCTCATATCCTACAAAAACACACTTGACTGCACAAGCATCAAGTTTGGTATGATTGACCTTTGGAATATGAACATAGACTGTACATCCAAAGATTCGAGGAGGAAGGGTAAGGACAAAGGGAAGTTGGGTGAGTTGGGATAAAGTATCAAGTGGAGTCTTAAACTTTAAGATTTTTGTGGGTAATTAGTTTATTAGATAAGCTGATATAGCGACAGCTTCGGGCCACAAATTTTTTTGGTACACGGGATTCCAACATTTGGGCTCTGGTTATTTCAAGGAAGATCCCGTTTTTTCTCTCAACCACATCATTTTGTTGTGGAGTGTAGGAACATGTGATTTGATGAATAAGGTCATGTTTTCTAAAAAATTCTTGCATATTATGGTTTATATATTCTTCCTCATTGTTTGAGCGAAGTACTTGAATTTGTTTGTGAAATTGTGTTTGGATAAGATTATAAACCATAGTAAACTTTTCAAATACTTCAGATTTATTTTTCAAAAAATAGACTTATGTGGTCCTAGTACAATCATCAACAAAAAGAATGAAATATAAAAAACCATTATAACTAGGTATAGGTGCAAACCCCTAAACATCAGAGTGTATAAAAGCAAAGGGAATATCGATTTTAGTTTACTAAGAGGAAAAAATTTGCCTATGACTCTTTATCAAAATACAAGTCTCACAATTTACATTTGAACCATTAGACTTAAAGAAATTAGGAAATAAAAGTTTGAGGTACCCTATAGATGGATGTCCTAACCCTCGGTGCCATAGGCATACTTGTCTGTTAACAGTCCCATGAGCAAGCATCGTAGTACCTTTTTTATCCACCTCATCCACATAGTATAAACCTCCGGATTCAGTGTCACGCCTAATTATCCTCCCTGTCTAAGTTTCCTGTAAAATACAAAAGGTTGGATGCATTAATACAGTACAACCTAATTCTCGAGTGATATGACTTATGGATATGAGCTTATAGGACAAACTAGGTACATATAGGCAATTGGACATTTTAAGAGTGGGTGAAAGTTCTATCTCGCCTGCTCCCTCAACGGGTGAACATCCACCATTAGCAGTTTGAATAAAGGTTTTTTTTGGTTTTAAAATCTGTGAGATCATATGACATTGTGTTAGTGGCCCCACAGTCAAAAACTCATTTTCTTGATTTAGGAGTTTTATTTTTAATATTTTCACCACTCAAAGTACAATTTCTGCCTTTATTAAAATAGCAAGGGACTAAATCAGAATTAGTTAGTCCCAAATTGTCACTTTTAAATTCTTTAGGGATTAATTTGAAATTTTCAATGCAGTCTGTCTTTTTTGAAAGGATATTGAAAGAACGGGGGTTTGAGAGTAATTTTCTTACTCTCAAACCCTATACCTCCTCCAGTGTTCCCTTTTAAGTCTCCTATGGCTCTCTCTATGGCGATGAGTCCGGCGATCGATCTTAATGTTATGTTTCAAACCGGTTATTTAGTCCGACGAGAAACTGGAATAGTTTGGTCTCCTGTTGAATCCGGTTGAAAATATCAATATCTTCTTGATATTCCATCGGATTGGGCATCCGGCGATCGATCTCCTTCCAAATCGCCCGTCTTGTTTTAAATTATTAGCTTTGACTATCCCTCCAGTTTGGAAAGTTGTGGTTAGAACTCTTTCGCTGTTGAAGGTTGTATACACTGAACAGCCAATTCTGCCTCAGTATTTTCTATTATGCAAGAAAAAACGATTGAATATGACTGTTTCCACTTGATGTAGGTTGGGTGAGGTGGAGCTCCCAAAATATGGTTCAGCTGACTAGATGGTGTAATTGAACTCATTTAGTTTGATTGTGAGATTCACAGTCGAGCTATTGGTTTTTGTTGAGCTTGATTTATTGTTAAGATTTTGAATAATATGAAACAGTTGAGTAGTAGGAATATCCATGTTGGGTATTTCTGGTCCTGTTGAACAAAATTGTTTATGTTAACCAAACAGGCTCTAATACCATGTTAGAATAGAAATTGTTAGAATAGGAATTGCTTTCTAAATTGCTTGTATTTTTCATTTGTGTGATCACCTATTTATATATCATTTACATGTAATTTTATGGTAATGTATTAACTATAATATAATATAGATAATTAAAGAGATTATGTTTGCTACCCACTAATTCTATTTTCTTCTTTGCATTCTATCAAATATGGAACTCAGAGAATTTTAAAACACAGAAGCTAAGTTGATACTGGAAAGGAAATACTAGAAACACCGTTACCCATTTAATTGAAAAGCCTACACGGTACACGTCACTAGTTCTAGTGAAATGTGGTGGCAATTGAAACTGCTAATGCATTAGTAATTATTGAAAAACAGGACAAGTAGGACACGCCAAGGGCTCTCTATCCACATTCTTGGTTGCTTGTTTCTTGATTCTTTGATAATTCAGTTTCAACACAAACTGACAGATACACTTTTTTGTTTATTTAATACCCATAATACAATACTAACTCTTTCACACTCAGATTATAAGCATACTTTTTTTTTTTTGATAAGGACAGCGTTTAAGTAAGTATCCTTAATCTCACTCCAAACTCGATTCATTTGCTGTCTATCTGAGCTTTGAAATCATTGTAAGTCGTATTAGTTGTTATTTTTTTCTCATCTGGGTTGGTTCTGTTTGGTTTTGGAGGAGGAAATTGAGTGAAAGGTATAATTTTATTCTTGAGAAATTCAAATAGTTCTGTTCACTTGTTTTCATGTTTTGTAAGTTGAGTTTAAGACTTTTTAGTATCGGGTGTGAGTGACTGAGAATGCGGAAGATCAATTTATTTTCTTAATATTATTCTGTTGAGTTTCTGGGTTTTGAATATACTTTGGTATGTATGGTTCTTGAGACGATAAATTTGTTGTATATCACTTGTGTTTATTTTTTTTACATAGTATTTCACTTGTGATTTTGCTATGGTTCTGTGGTCTTTCTTTTGTTTCTTGCAAAAGGGTATGTGATTTACTTTGCTTTAAAGCTATATATTTGGATGAGTTCTATTTCTCAGACCCGCAATATGGTTTCCTATTAATGATATGGTCTTAAATATCAATTGATGATTTAATTTATAGGTATATCTTGCCTGAATGGCGACAATATTGGCTTCTCAAAGCTGTAATTGTTGTCATGTTGATACAATGAATCAAGCAAGAGCATTGGAGAATTTTAGTTTTTCCAACTCAATTTCGAACCCATTTGCAAGCTGTGAGATGCAAAGATCCAATCCCAAGTTGAGGCATTTGAGGTTTCATGTGGGAATGCAAAAGAAAGAATCATCTGCCTCGAGGTTAGGTGCCAATGGGCGTGCAATTAAAATGGTGCCTGTAAGTGAGGTCATGAAGGGAATAGCACCTAATGGTAAAGAAGTAAAGAAAGTGAATGGTGTAAAGAAAGTTGTTAATGGAGGTAGTATAACTAAGAGAGATTCCGGTGCTGCACTCATTAACACATCAAAGTATAGGCAGACAGACAAACTTCCGCCGTTGGAGGAATTAAAAGTTCTACCCACAGATGAAGGTTTTAGTTGGGCCAGTGAGAATTATAACAGCTTAAAGAGGAGTATTGATATTTGGACATTCGTTCTGGCTTTCCGTGTCCGTGTTCTATTTGATAATGCTAAATGGGCATATGGGTTTGATTTCACAGAAGAGAAGCAGGTGATAATCTTTTGTGTTCCATTAAGTCTATTACCAAATATTACTCCTATGTATGGTTTAATTTGGCTATAATTGTGCTCCACTTCATTCATTTCCTTAAATGGATTCCTTTTTTTTTTTATTTATATATATGTTCTTTGTTTTTCAGAAAAAACGAAAGAGAAAAACTGCTTCTTGGCTGCGGGAGCAAGTATTGCAGCTAGGTCCAACATTTATCAAAGTCGGACAGTTTTCTTCGACAAGGTCAGATATTTTTCCACGAGAGTTTGTGAATGAACTCACAAAATTGCAGGTATCTCATGATCTCAGTTGTTTGAATCATTGACAGCTCATGCTGTAATAATTTTTCTGTGTAAATATTGATGCAGTCTCAAACTTTTATATTTGTTGCTAATGGTTTTGTTTTTGAAATATGATTCTCGTATTCATATTACATTTTACAGGATAAGGTCCCTGCCTTCTCATCAGAGAAAGCAAGAAACTTAATTGAGAGTGAACTGGGAGCTCCTATTGATGTTCTATTCCAGGAGTTTGAGGACCAGCCAATTGCTGCAGCTAGTCTTGGTCAGGTGTTTGTTGTGGCCGAATCATAGTAGAAGTTTGAAATTTTAATTAATTGCCAAAAGTTTTTTCAGTTTTATTTTGTTTTCGTGAAAGCTACAATGATGCCATAACTTTCATGACATTATGTTAGAAAGTAATGTTAGAAGATAAGGATGCCTATCAACTCACAAGCCTCCCTCATTATACTTGTAAACAAAAACTGGGAATTGATAAGTATGCAGTATGCTAATTAATTCTTACTTTCTCATACTTATTAAATTTTTTTGCCCCGTATGTTGGTGCTCTTTAAGTGTTACATTGAAGTTCTTTATTTTGATTGATATGTTAATTTGAACTAAGACAATGTTGCTGATACAAGTCCTATTTTGTTTTTAGGTGCACAGAGCTATCCTGCATAATGGAGAAAAAGTAGTAGTAAAAGTTCAAAGACCTGGTCTCAAGAAGCTTTTTGACATCGATTTACGTGAGTAACCGAGTATTAAATGTCTTTCACCGTTTTGACCTCACTAGCCCATTACATACTTATATACAGATATCACAAGATCTTTTATATGTGCTGATAGAAATGTATTGTTTTATGATTTCTGAATGAAGTATAAGTTCACCTCTCGGTTTTGATTCTCTAACTTTCTGCTGCTCCTTCCATTCAGGTAATTTGAAGCTAGTTGCAGAATATTTCCAGAGAAGTGAAATTTTTGCTGGTGTATCTAAAGATTGGATTGGTATATATGAAGAATTCTCTATGTAAGATAGAAAATATTTTATGTTTCCCATTCATTTCAGAAAATCAGAATTATGGGCTTTTGATATTTACCCAAACTACATATTTTTGTGTCCTTGTATAATTTGTACCTGACATTTTTTAGATTTCATCTGTTTTTTGCCATGTAGCACACATAAATTTGAGGAATAAGTTTTGGCTTCAGTAATAGACTAGTGAAGCATGGAAGTTCTAACTTTGTGTGTTTATATGATGAACATCACATTCCTCTTATTCATTCCAGCAATTATGTTGATTTCAGGATTTTACTTCAAGAGATTGATTATATTAATGAAGGAAAAAATGCTGACAAATATCGCCGAGATTTTCGAAATATAAAGTGGGTCCGAGTACCTGTATGTTTTCTGTTACTAGTCTTTTTTTCCCCTCTCCACTGGCACTTCAAGACCTGATATCATTAATACTAAATTGTCAATAAATATAATTTCTGGCTCCGAGGTTTACATATGACCATACTAATTCAAAATAAATTCTCCCTTTGTAGCTGGTATTTTGGGATTATACCACGACAAATGTGCTGACTTTGGAGTATGTTCCAGGTTTTTATCTGAACTTATTTGTTTCATCAATTTTTAAACGAATCTACAAAAATCATAGAACAGTAAACTCTATGTTTGCTGGCAGTTTTGGGACTATAATATTTGACAATTCATTATTCTCTTATGTGCAGGAGTTAAGATTAATAAGGTAGATATGTTGGATTCACGTGGGTACAATCGATCTCGAATTTCATCACGAGCAATCGAAGCCTACTTGATTCAGGTATATTGAACTAATGCATGCTGACTGCTGCTAATAACATAAATCTCAATGATCTCCCATGGACCTCTTGTCTTTACACTGTTACAGCTATTGCTAATGTAGAAAATAAATACAGATTTTGAAGACTGGTTTCTTTCATGCGGATCCTCATCCTGGGAATCTTGCCATTGATGTGGATGAGGCACTCATATATTATGATTTTGGCATGATGGGAGAGATCAAGCCTTTTACTCGTGAGAGGTTGCTTGAACTTTGCTATGCAGTTTACGAGAAAGATGCAAAAAAGGTCCATATTCCATCTCATCACACTTCTGCCTTGGGATGTTGCTCTGACTCTTTATTGATTTACAGAAACAGGGAAAGAATACTAGTTACTATCTCTTTGCATGACATTGATATTTTATATAATGAGTACATAATCACATATTATAAACGTGTGTCATTAACATCCTATGACCATGTTCTTGTTTCCCCCCTAAAATCTGTGCTCTGTTTCCAGTTTATTACTTCATCCATTTGTTATATTCTTAAACATTAATTGTTGGACATTTTGACAACAATGAGTAGCAGGCTCCAGTGGAATCAGATGGTTACTAAAAATCTTGTTCTAGAGTCTTGATTCATGGTATATCAATCCTATGGAACAGTTAAATAGTAAAATGGTCACATAAGCAATGGGACATATTATATTTTGAGATATTTTATGAAGGATATCTTTGTTGCTTTATTTTTCTTGGGGGGAAAAGTTTGATTCAACAAGACCACTAAAGAAAGGCCACCGTGCAGGCTGCTACAAGCCCTTTAACATAAGAGCACGAAGCCTGCTACTAGCCCTTTAACATGTTAAGAAGCTACTGAAACGTGCATCAATATTCGAATAACTCTATTAAAAAAGCATTCATCAAAATGAAAAAAACTAGGAAAAAAACAACAGACTAAATACAAATTTCATCTGTGCATTTTATATAAATCCAAAAATGCACTCAAGCTGTTTTCATTATCTGCAAAAAGGGATCACTTGACTACCTAAATTATTTCAAAACTATTCTCCTTTTGTTAATTGTTCAGAAATTATTACCTTTTTATTCATTTAATTCTTTCACAACATCTCTGAGCTGGATTTCTTATAACAAATCTTCAAAACTTGTGTAAGATATGTTGTACATAAGTTAACATCTTTGAGTGAATCATGGATTGTACAGGCAGTAAATGTGAAATAAAGCTGCCATGTTTAAAAGTCAGAACTGAGCACTTATATAGGTTGCAGGTCATGAAATTCAGAACCTTACTGCAAATTCTAATTCATGCAAATTCTATCAGCTTTTTCATCCCACCCACTTCATTTGCAGGTTATCTTTAGTGTTTTTTTTTTTTTTTAAGAGGAAAGCTTTGCCCTGAACTGCAATTGGAATGCTATTGCAATCTTACTAACGCTCTGTGTTGCTGCTATTTAGTACAAGTGTAACTAGCCAGTTTCAATTATTAGAGAAGTTGGGTATTTCTTTGATAACCTGAATTCTGTCCTAACCAAATACTTCCATATTTTTTCATTCAGTGACCCGCCTCAAACTCATTTTTTTGTTTTTGCAGTCTCTTTGAAATGTAACACATTCAACACATACAGTTGAAGTCCTTAGGAAAGCTGTAATGCATCAGTTCTTGTCATTGCTTTTGTTGGTCAAACTGATGAGCATCTATCTTGCAGGTTGTGCAAAACCTTATTGATCTTGGAGCGCTTCTGCCCACTGGAGATTTATCATCGGTACGTTTCATACCAAAAATCAGTATTTGAGGGAAATTTTTCCCTAGGGTCAAGTAAATGATTTTCAAAACACCTGATAGCAATATTAGAGTAAGTAATTTCACTTTGATATTTTTCCCAGGTGAGGAGATCTGTGCAATTTTTCTTGGACAATTTATTGAGCCAGGCACCTGATCGGCAGGAGACTTTGGCTGCAATTGGAGAAGTATGCACCTAGAAAGACTGAAAGTTATTAACCATTTGACAATGTTATTGATGACCCTGTGAATTTGTTATCTTTCATGCCATGTTTGGTGGGATAATGGGAAACTAGAAGGGAAAAGTTTTTCTTCACCTTTTATTTGAAAGAAGGGGATTTAGTCTTTTAGATTTTCGCGTTATTTAGCATGAAGAGTATAAAGAGAAAATACTTTGAAATTATAAATATCCCTGATGACTGGCTTTATTGGCCCTGAACCTGCACAGAGAAAGACTGCTTCTCTTTTTCTTGGGCAATAGAAATACCACTTAGGATTATAATGCAGCTTTAGCCATCAATTTCAAAGACTGATAAATTATTATGTTTCATTTGATATATGTTGGATAATCTTACAGCATTATATTGATGATCATCACATGGTTGTTTTTATTTTTTATTTTTTATTAGAAACACATGGTTGTTTTTATTGTTGACGAATTAGATGTCTTTTTTTTTTTTTTTTTCTAATGCAGGATCTATTTTCAATAGCTCAGAATCAACCGTTTCGTTTTCCATCAGCCTTTACGTTTGTTGTAAGGGCATTTTTAACACTTGAAGGTCTATTCTTAGTCCTCTCTTCTCTTTCCTCTGTCTAAAGAAAAATGTGGAAAAGAAAGATTCAATCCCAAATCGTGGTTATAAAATCTGAGACTTTAGCCTATATCAAGTTCAGCCTGCTTAATCTCTAAAAATTGCAGAAATTTTCTTATCTAAATTTTCTGAGATTCCCTTACAATTGGCGAGCTTTAGAAGTAAGAGCAGCAATAACAATTACATCTTCATTCATTTTATTATATTTGGTTTTCTTACAGGTATTGGCTACATTCTTGATCCTGATTTTTCCTTTGTGAAGATTGCTGCCCCATATGCACAGGTCTCATGTTTCCCCAACCAACTTTGAAAAGGTTCTTTTCTTGATTTTCATGATTCCTTTGTCTAATTTTTTATGCCACTTGCAGGAACTCTTGGATTTAAGAGACAAGCAGCGTCTAGGAAGACAACTAGTTGAAGAAATAAGGAAACAAGCTGATGATGTATTTCCACTTTGCTCTGTATTATAGCTGCATTTCCCACTTTCCTATTTTTGCTTGAGAACCATCTTATATATTTGTTTCAGGCCAGAAGTTCTACCATGTCCATGCCATCTCGAGTTCAACGGATAGAAGAATTTGTGGAACAACTTGAAGCCGGAGATTTAAAACTTCGAGTTCGGGTACTTGAGGTAATTCTCCCCTGGGATTCAAAGAGGATATATTATCCAGGTTTTTAGAAATGAAAATACAAGTTAAGTGCAGAATGCCCCTTGCTTTTTCCACTAATATACACCGTGGTCCTTACTGTTTGCCACTTTTAGCACTTAGGTTTGCAAATGATTCCACCCTTTAGTATTTCATCACCATGTCATGGACTTTTCTTTTTACCCCATTTAAATCTGAAAAGGTTTTAAATTGGATTGCACTTTTATTTTTCGAATTTTAAAAAGAATGGAACTTTAGTTCCTAATATATTTAATTTCTAAATACTTGACTGCTTGAAATAACTCAGAACTCTATCACTGGTGGTAGTATAGGAAATAAAATTGCTAATTTCATATCGGTAGTGACTAACGTAGATAATATATTAAAGCAAAGCCTTAATGCACAGATCAGCCTTGAAAGTAGAACAAAGTTTTAGATTGGTGGTTGAACTTGATTAGTGCTTATTCTTAAGACGCTCCTCTTTTTCACACCAGTCTGAAAGAGCAGCAAGGAGAGCATCAGTACTGCAAATGGCTACTGTGTATACAGTGTTGGGGGGTACCTTACTAAATCTTGGGGTAACCTTGACCAGTGAAGGCAGTCAACTTTTTGCAAATGGATCTTTCATTGGTGCAGGTCAGCTTCTTCTTCTTGTCTAAATTTTTCTTTTTTTGGCATTCAAACTTCCAGTTCAATTTTAGCTTCATATCATTGATGGGCTGAAATTTTTTATTAAAAAACACAGGAGTTTTCTTGACACTGTTCCTAAGATCAATGCAAAGGGTGAAAAAGCTTGACAATTTTGAGAAGATGATATGATTGCTGAACCGTTAAGTTCGAGGATCCGTCTAGCTAGCATACATATAAAAGGTTCAATTTATCGACATTTCAATTGTTTAATACAAGCAAAACAATTTGTTTTGCATGCATGCACATAATTGTATATGCAACATTCTTGAAGAGGAAAATCATCAGCTGCTATAACATAACCTTTTGGTAAGCTACAAAAACTCTTTTTTTGGGGTAAAAAAATTGAAAATTGGCCAAAACAAGTGTAAGTTAGTGAACTAGACCTAAAATAGAACCCATGATAAGTTCTTTTATTAGGTAAAGGTCAATTGTTGCTTACTATGATTTTGTTTTCATTTTTTGGTCAAACTTGGACCAAACTCATTGCTATATTTAGTTGATAACCCATTAAAGGACTGAATTGAATCACGAGACAAGATTTTATATGGTTGAAACCGGAAATTTTTAGGATCATTAGTTGGTTATGAATCCTACAACTCCGTCAATATTTAATGTAAAAGTCAACAAGTTAATTTAGAACATGTTCAGAAAACTAGTTGTTTGAAAAATATTTAACAACTTTAATAGTTGTTTTTAATAGCTTACAAAATGTAAAGGCACAAAATTAAGGCGATTAAATTTTATGAAATGTTAGTTAAACAGTTATAAATTATTTTATTGATTTGATGGGAAATTTTTTCCAAAGCCATTAAAAATTTAGTTGAAAAGTTGTTGAAAACAGTTTTAGTGTTTCTTATAAAGCCTATGGTTAGCTTAGGTATCTACAAGCGATAAATTTGTTTGGTTAATAAATGGAACATATGCAAGTATTAAAAAAAAGGAAAATTAAGTAAAGTGTAAGTTTAGAGTTTGTAATTAATTTGTATGCTAATTAATTTTTACATGTCCGATAAATTGATTTATACATATTAACAGTTTTATAAATTGGTTTTTTTATGATAATTATATTTAAAATTATTTTTACATGTAAATTTATTTTTACATGTAAATTGATTATTTATGACAATTACTTTTGTATTCATTGATTTATTAGTTTTGAAAATACAATTTGGACTTAATTCAACTCATCAAGGAGTGGAAGTAGTGATTGCCATGGGCTGGTTTGGTCCTGAAAAACCTGCAGTTTTAATCCGCCGATTAATTGTAACTGGACCAACCTCAAACTGAAACTGGGCGGTCCGGTTTAGTTTTAAATATTTTTTGAACAATGGCATGAACCAGAATCGCCCACGAATAGTCCAAAGAATCGCCGATTAACCACCTACAAATTGATGATTAGAACTGCTTGAACAGCCGGTTAACCAGTCCGGAAACGAACTGTCAGTCACCTATATTTAAATTATTTTTAGTCTATGGTTCGCTGGAAAAAAAAAAAGCTATCATATAATAATAATATATTAATACTAATATTATCGATTTATTTTTGCCTCCTATATTTAAATGCATGCTGAAAAATTGGTGATTATTGAGAATTTTCAATGTGAAAGTTAATTGCTCCTATTAATAGTAACTTAATTACCGATATAGGAATATGGTAAAATGAGGACATAGATATTGGTACGCACAATTTTTAAAAAATTTTAGAAAAATGTATGAATATAAAAATATATTGGAGTGTTGTTTATAAATGAGATACATCTATTAATATATCAATCCATAAAAAAAAATGTAAATAAAGTAATTTTATATTAAAATTAAATTTTTATTTATAATTATTTAAATTCATACATGTCTAACAATAAACGTTTTTTCTAAAAAATAAATGTTCAAAATTATTAATATTACAATTAATTATTATTATTAAAGCAGGTTCCTCATGCTGTATTTTTATTTTTTTATTTTTACAAATCCATATGTTGTTTCTACATAAAAAATGCAAATTTAAGCATCTTTGGAGTTGAATACTTAGTAATCAAGTTATTGCATTTAGAAGGTGTAGATTTGCTAGATAATATGTCAAACTGTATGGATGTACAAATCTGTTAGATAATATGTTTCAACGGGATTTTATTGAGTCTACTATAGTATCATAACGCATGCTACCCTGTCACTTTTTGTTCAGAAGTTAATTGATGAAAATCAAGGTATGATAACGCTTGCTACCATCATAGCAGGATAGTAATGCAAGTTGTAATTGACAATATATGATAAATTAAGTATGATTATTATTAAGCATGAACGATGATAAAAAACATGATAACATAAATATTAACACAGAATTCAATATGATCAAACTAGACAACTAATGAAATGATATATTTGTTTTAATATGTGATATGATGTGAAGATTGTGATACTGATGATCGTGATATAGATGAGATGATTGCGATATTGATAAAGATATAATATGTTCCACCAAGGTTAGCTAGAAACCATGTAAATAAGAATATGTTGTAACATATTATCTAGAAAATCTGCACCTTATACAGTTTGACATTCTGGTTTCGACTGTGATATAGAGATGAAATATTTGGAATTTAGCAGCTTGACATATAATTATACAATCATACAATTATCTTGTCACTAGATTTTGTTGCATAAAGACATAAAGTATGAAGGCCAGCATGTAAGGTGTAAATCATAATGCATGAATGTGTGTTTCTTTCATATAATTTCTATTAAAGATAAAGCATTAATTGGACATTATTTGTTCAACAAATTATATGTTTAATTCACATATGTTAGATTTTGAAATTTTTTGTGAAAAGTCATATTCACAGCTATTACAGTTTATCATCAGACAAAAAAGTCTACAGGGTAGCTGAATTATTTTGTATCTTTTTGTCTATAAAACATGGCATGTAAATGACATATAGTTGGACTCCTAATAGTTGTATATTTAAAATATATGATGTAATTAATTATGTTGATGGTGTATATATTAAATTTGAGCATATAGAATTTTATTTAATTTATAAAATAAATTTAGCATGATAAGTTAATAGGTTCAAACAGTTGTATGATTCTAACTCGAAAAAGTTGCGCTATTATTACATTACATTCTAGTGGTAAGAGTTTGTAAGACATTATTGCAAGTTTGACACACCCACCTTCCCTCCCATATATATA
>CANUEY010076046.1:0-12139 GCA_948099555.1 Croton setiger
GTTTGTGTCTTTCGACGGAAACCGAGCCTATAACTCAACTTGTTTCTCTTATTCAAATCATTTATCATCAAATGTAATTCATATAATTCATATTTAACTTATTAATCACATAATATCATAGTGCATTTTGATGAAAATGCATGAAATGACGTCGATTTGACGTAGGGTTTGGGGTGTCACAATGCGACTCCCACAAATCGCACCATGTGTTTTCATGTCTGCTGTTTGAGTGAAGTACTGAGACTTCACTGGTTTATGCTTAGGTCGGTACAGCTGAAGCCTAGGCCTCTCTCCCTCGCACCACGACATCTGTATCTGCTACATATAGTTTTTGCTTTATGCTATGTTTGTACAGCATAATTACATGTTTTGGCATATGTATATTATTTATATGTCTTGTTAATAGAGTTTTGGGATAAACAAGCTATTGAGATGTAAATATGGGATTGTAATATGTTATGTTTGATATTTGGTTTGTACTTCTGATTTATGCTTGGTTAATGTTTGAAATGGACTTAGGTAAATGTGAGAATTAAAATTTTATAAAAAAATGACATGTTTTTATGACATAAGGTATAAAAGATGACGTTACATAATGACATGTTTTATGACGTAAGATATAAGAGAAGACGTTACATTCACATTACTATTGCATTGTTCAGACACATAGCCATAGCAACGACATGTAAAACAAACAAGGTAGAGCCTTTCATACTCAATATGTCAGACCCTTTGTCAAACTTGGTTTAGTTATGTCAATCTCCACACATATCCTCACAAGATGATCCCTCGTCACCAGACTATTATAAGCATCTAGCCAAATAAGTTCACTAATATTTTTACCAACTTTCATAAGGAAACTATCATCATATACTTAATTGGTACACAAGAAAGTCTCACCAAAACTATCAATTTTTCAACATTGGCTATAAAAGGATCGAATTCTGAGCATCATTGACGAATAGTCAAACAATGATTAGCAATCATCCATGGTTCTCCAAGAAGGGCATAATCAAAGTCTTCTTGCATAGAAAATTTGATCAAGAATAAACCATTATCCATAATTATAATAGTCTTCAAGGATGGCTTCCACATCTCTCTCAATCTTTTTGATAAATAATTGTATCCAGTGGTTCTCCCCAATAATTTAACAATTAAGGGTCTCTTCCATGGCCTATGCAGTCTTTGTCTTTCTGATTTGGATAACCTAGCCTCTATGGCATATGCAGTCTCATCTTCCTCCTCTCTATCAGATTCTATCTCCATATTGGCATCTACCTCATCTGATCTATCTGTCAAAAATTCGGACTCCACCTCTTTACCCTTGATCACTCCTAAGAATGTGTCTCGAAAAGTTCTTTAACTTCCTTCCTCTCCATCCAGACCAAAAATTGAAGGCCCAAAATCCTCCTCAAATCCTTTCTTTTCCTCCTAATACTTCATTCCAACTCTTCCTCCTTAGAGTCTCTATGATCAAATAGAACTTTGCTAGGGTTTCCTCCTGTAGGCTGCATTCTCTCTAAATAATTTATTATTATTATTTAAGGGGATTAGTAAAAAAGCAAAGAAAGTTAAATGAAGAAAAGGAAAGACAAGAACGTGAAATTGAAACAAAAGCAGCAATAGGAGTTTGCCGACGGCAATAGCGCCTCCACAATGCACCATTGCCAACAATATGGCAAAGCTCAACCTTTGACGAGTTTGATAGTGCTGGTACAGTTACAAGCCTTCGCCGGAGCTAGGCACACGCGCAGCTTTAAGTTTCGGCGTTACTATTGCATACTATTCATTAAATACTTTCCAACAAATTTTCACCTTTTTCTGAGCATGCTCTATAAAAATTGAAGGTATATTTGAGTTCCTTGTTATAATCTCTTTCATTTGATGTATGTGTTGAAAGGATATATTAAACTTTTTCTAGTGAGAATTTTATTGTCACTCATCCATTCTAAGGTAGAAACAGATAAGAGACGGTGGTCTTATTTTCTTGAAGTCAGATCATAGGTTGACCGACGACTGGGAGCAGATTGAAGGCGGGTGGACGATGCAAAGGGAAACGACATCAAAGAAAACGGCAAAGGAAAGGGGCTGTTTAATTTTTGAAATCAGTAGAAGTAGGTTCAGCCAGCGGCAGGGACAAAGAAGGAGAAGAAGATGGTGATGCAAAATTTTGTAATTTTCTATTATTTTTTTTTTTTGAACTTTTTTAGGGGCAACGTTGTCTTTTGAACAACACTTAACAGATTTTAATAGAAGGACGATTGAATAATAATCCCAATACTATATGTAGAGACTAAATAACAATTCTTTAATAATATATAGAGACTAAATAACAATTCTTTAATAATATAAGAATTGAATAATTATTACGTAATTAATTTTTTCCCCAAATTTAGAAGTGATTTTATAGTTTTCATGTTTATTCATCCCACCAAAAAGAAAGTACTCCAATGAAATGATAATACTTCCTCAATCAGCATAAATGTCTTCTTCCTTAGTATCTATTACAGCTAGCATGTAATATATGATATTATAAATATTGTTTCGCCATTTTTATTACACTAGAAAGAAATGATCGGTATAATATATCCCGATCAACATATGTCTTCCTTTAATCCATGAATCAACCTCCGCCAATAGAGAATTAATAATTCTAGCTAATTCAAGTTTAGGACAGAAAATAAAGTTCAATTTTTAATATGGGAAGTTCCTTTTTGGAGAAAGATCCTAGAATGGACCTCCAGGGAAAAATTAAAAAGCTAGATCAAGAAACTCAATATAGCTGTAGCAAAATTAAACCGTACTGAATGATTAGATTCACATTCATTTAACAATGTGTGATTTTTTCTATAAATTATGGATATAAATCGAAACATATTAATTAAACTTAATCTTTAAATCAAACCCTTATATCAACTCTTCATCTTCTTCAACCATTTATCTTCTCTCTTTCTCCATTTATGAGATTCTTCTTCTCCTCTCTCTCTCACATCATCTCTTCATCTTATTTTTCTCTCTCACCTCATTTCTTCATCTTTTTTTTCTCTCTCAATTCATCTCTTCATCTCCTTTTTCTCTCCCAAAAAACAAATCATTTATTTTTCATCTCAACCCTAGCTACCACAATACCACAACTCTACCTCTTCTCTTCCTTTCCTCTCCTCCCGCACCGGCCGGCCACCCATCTCGTCCAAGCCGACATGGAAAGCTCAAATCAATTGGAATCGGAATGCTTCCATAGAGTATCAAACAAGCAGTCGAGTCGTGGATGTCGTCTACAACGTCTTCAAAGTTGGATAAGCAGTCACGGATTGGTGTTTTTATTTTGGATTAAGCAACGATGACGTGGTGGAGTCGTAACCCATTGTGGCTCTAGTAAGCGACGGTGATGTCGTGAGTCATGGACAAGCGAACTCATCGGGTGGAATCCCCAACCATCTGTTCCATTGAAGCCGCCGACTTGATTTCATTCTAGAAATCCAACTGTCCCTTCAAATACCCAAGTTCGTCGTGCATTCAAATACCCAGCTTTGCCATCAATCGTTGAGTAGTTAGTGAGTATTTCTTGAGTTTTTGTAGTTAGTGATTATAGTTCTATTTCTGTAACTATTTTTTCAATTAGTTAATCTGTTATGTTATTTGAAATAGTACAAATTGAGATAATTTTTGTTTTGTTATAATCTGTTCTACTATAAGTTTGTTGTCTGAGTTTTTCATTCTGGCTGTTCATCGACGACTTGCTATTCTAGTTAATTTTTTTGAAGAAGACAAGTTTTTTTTTTCTGGAACAGAGAACAAAGGAGAAGAAGAAGGGTATATTTAAAAAATATAAATAATGTTAAAATGGTATGTGCAGAGAAGGAGGAGATAAAGAAGGAGAAGAAAGGTTTTTTTTTTTTTCTATTTTATTTTGGTTGATTTAAAGAAGAAAGGGTTTGATTTAAAGATTAGGTTTGATTAGTATGGTTCGATTCAAATAAACCAAATGGTAGTTTTGTCATTTTGAAAAATTTTAATTAAAATCGTCTGAATTTTTCAGTTGACTAACGTCGTTTCTTAACGGAAAGACCTGATAATATAATTTTTAAAACCTGAAAGACCCAATAATACAATTTCCAAAATAAAAGGACTCTATAGTATATTACATAAAATTTCAAGAACCTATAAATAGTTATGCCATATATATATATATAAAAAAACAAGGAATAATATATGTTTTCTAGTTATCATAAATTTGTAGCGTTTGATTAGAATAGGAAAATTAAATATATTGAAAACTTGTTTATTGATGATAAGAAAATAATAATTATAATCGATAGGCCTCACCACATTCCTTCCAAAAATACCATCCAAATCCAAGTAACAGTAGTTATTACAAATGTTGTTAAATTCCTGAGGAGATAGTGAATGGTTGACGAGGCACCACCAACACAATTGGTCGAAATATAATTTAATTGAAAGCCTAAAATAATTTGAGTGAATATTAAAAATTTTTCCCGCATGTTAGAAATTAATTATTTTTTAGATAATTTTATTCTTTGCCAAATTAGCCAAATTCCTGGTTAAATTCGAAATCATAAATCAAACTAATGGATTTTCAAGGAATCGCCTGATTTTTTCTTGATTTAAGGGTCATTTGGTTCCACTATTTAGTGTAGCGGATAGCAGAACTGATATCAACGCCTATTATTTTTGCATTTGGTAAAAGTTATCAACCGCAACTATTCATGCAAAAGAATCCGAATTCGCTACGGATTCAATCAGCTTTTTGCGAACGCCTTGTAAGTATACAGAATTATAATGATTTCTTGTTGTTTTCTTGCTGATTTTCTATTGAAAATTCTGGAAGTAGACAAAATTATAATTATTTTTGCTGATTTTCTGTTTTCTTGCTGATTTACTGAGAAGGCTCACCCTCAAATTATAAACTCCTTTATTTTAATGTTATTATACTAAAATAAATAAACTTATCAATTATGTTTTTTTTTTTTTTAATTTAACGCCCATCATTATTTGACATTTTATTTCCTTTATTATTTTCTTCAAAAAAAAATTTATTTTCATTGAAAAATATTTTTAAACTTCTTTCAATAACATAGTGGGACTTTCTACATAGTTTGGAGTAGATTTAATAGTTTGATTAAAAAATTTCCTTATCATGTTCTTTCAAATCATTTTTTCAACTTTACATTTTCTTAGGGATTTAAATGTAGCAACATTAGAATGGGTGGATGATGGAATTAATTTTAGAAGTTGTGTATTAATGTATAGAAGCCATAAGGAATTGATGGGTTTATTTCGTATAATATAACTTTGATTATCATGAATATTTATTTTTTGTTATTGGTTTTGTTTTAACTTTTCAGCATGAAGGATGAAGAGTCGACAACGAAAAAGTGTAAAATTTTCATTAAAAATTTAACTCAAACTTTGCTTGCATAGAATAAGGTTGTTGATGATAATGATGAATATCAAGATGAACCACAAATAGAAAAGAAAAGCCTAATTTTATGTTTTCTATTTTAGGTATGTTTTTAGCTTTGTTTCAATTTTCATATGCACGTCTTTTGACATTAAGTGACCGTTTTGTACTATTTTTTTTCTAAGACTCATAGATAATCTTTTTAAAGTCATCAAATGCGTAAAAACACACAACACACACTAATGTATAATGAATTCCCCTTCTAAGTTTTTCACGACGCATTTGAAACTACATTGACCTTAATTTCTCATAAAAACGAGAGTATGTAAGCATGTTTGCAGTATCATCACAAATAACAAACTAAAAAACTGAAAAAATCCTTATTTTGGTTCCTTTTCTTCCCCTTTTATTTTTGATTTGATATTTTGGATATTTGGGATGATTTGATATCCGTTTGATTTATATCTTATTTGGGATAGATAATTTTTCCTAATTTAAGTCTGGAACATGGTTTCCGAATCCTCGTGTTCGCTGATTAGTTTCTAATCTGTTTAGATAATTAATTGATTAATTAATTCATTGGAGTCATATTTTAGGTTTTTCTTAGTTTGATCCAATTAAAAAATAAATTAAGTGGCGATTTCAAAATAATTCGATGTGAATATTTATTTCAATTCTTTCGAAATAACGGCGAGGGTTCACAATTTAATATCAATACCTCAAGCTTAATCAGATCGAAATAGAATTACCATTCAACTTGTAAATTCACCATAAGGTTATTCTAGTTTTTTATTTGTTGTAGTTTTGATGTTGAGTTTTTTTTTTTTAATTATTCACGCAGTGTTTTAGGGCATGATTGTTTTTAAAGTCGTTGAACGATTCAGACTAATCTGGATTAAGGAATGTAAGAACCTTTAAAATCGGCGTTATTGGCCCTTAGGTTGCTATATCCCCAAAGATCAAATCTGCGACCTCTTTGTTAACTTGAAACAATTCTACCAACTGATCCAACCTCATGGATTAATGTTAGATCTTTTTATTCTTTGATAAATAGTTGGAAATTTTTATTTGTTATTGTTTTGATGTGAGAGCTTTTGACTTTTATTAAATAAATTTTCAAATTTCTTCTCCTCCTACATATTTTTCTTTTATTGAATGTATTTTTTAGAAAATTATCTAAGTCAATTATAAAATATTTTATAAACTTATAGTAAATCACTAATAAACATATGAAAACTCTCATATAAATTTCTATAACTTGTTTGTAAATTTGTTGGTATAACTATTTCTCATTATAGAATCAATTATTTCCAATGACTTTTTTCGCATTTAATTTGTATGTTTTCATTATATAATTCACGAATTACTTTTTTTTTAAACTCATGAATGATATTGCATCTAATTCTAAAAAGGTGGGTGGCCAACCTCATGCTTCCTCTTAGATTATTGGGTTTCCTAATGTTTGAATGGATGCAAATTTGTTAGATATTCTTGGGATGGGCTCTACCTATACTTATGTTTATCGAGAGAATTCCGATAAGAGAAATTGGATACGGCTTGTGTTAGACCAAGTTAGATATCTATTTTCAAGATGCTGTTTGTTCTACTCTTATGGCTCTAGTTTCTGATCATTCCCCTTTACTAGTTGATATTGATAATTCTATGGGTTATACAAATTGGAGTTTCAGGTTTGATAATGCTTGATTGTTATAAAATGATTTCTATTCCAATATGCAGCGTTGTTAGAAAGCTTCTATAGAAGCATATCTTATTGTTCGGAGGGATAAGGTTATTTCAGAAGTTCAGGCTTGGGGGAAGGACTAGCATTGATCTTGTTGGAAGCAGAAACGCGCTGTTCAACAAAAGTTGGAGCAGGAAATTAATATTTAAGATGGGGTAACAATTAGAAACTTAAAAGAGATGAATAGGTTCTTGGCCGAACGTGAAACAAAATTAAGGCAGCAAGCTAAGGTTTTCCGGTTACGCAATGGTGATAAAAACTTAAAGTATTTTCATAATAGCATCGAGGCTAGAAGACGAGGTAATCATATTGATAAGTTACAAGATGCCTCGAGTAATTGGGGTTATAGAGAAGATGGAGTTCAAGTGCTGGTTATTTTAGTGGTCTATTTCAAGGTGCAGATGCTTCAAACCATGGGCAAATTA
Source organism: Croton setiger (assembly GCA_948099555.1). Classification (NCBI taxonomy): domain Eukaryota; kingdom Viridiplantae; phylum Streptophyta; class Magnoliopsida; order Malpighiales; family Euphorbiaceae; genus Croton; species Croton setiger. Next base: position 7,589 of record CANUEY010076046.1, read on the forward strand.
TCAACTTAGTTAGTTCATTAGTGACTCCACAGGATAATGTTAGTCTAATTAGACCTTTATTGGATGAAGAATTTCAAATAGCTCTTTTTCAAATGAACCCTAATAAAGCACTGGGACTAGATGGACTAAATTTGACTTTTTTTTAGAAGAATTGGAATATAATGGGCAAAGATATCTTTAGTAGTTGCCGAGATTGGCTAGCTCAAGGTACTCTTCCTAAATCTTTGACTGAAACTTTGATTGTTCTTATTCCTAAATGTGATAATGTAGTATAAGTTAAAGAGTTTGGACCTATAGCTTTATGCAATTTGCTCTACAAAATTTTGTCAAAAGCACTAGCCAACAGGTTGAAACATGTATTACATAAGTTGATATCCCCTAATCAATTAGCTTTTATTCATGGTTGCCTGATTACTAATAATGTTCTTGTGGCTTATAAGACTATCCATAGTCTTCGGAGTAGAGCTAGATGTTAAAATTATGCATGTGCTTTGAAAATTTATATTGCCAAAGCTTATGATCTTGTTAATTGGGATTATTTATGTGATATGATTTTTGCTCTAAGTTTTGATCCTTTATGATTGCGACAGATGAAAATATGTTTTATGGATGTCGAATAAAATATGTGTGAATGATAAGTTAGTCGGCCCTGTTATTCCTTCTTGGGGTTTAAAAGAAGAAGAGCTTATATCTCATTGTTTCTTTTTATTGCTGAGAAATTGTCTCTTTTGCTTAAATATGCTAAGTGTAGGGACTTGATTCATGGATGTAGGGCAGGTTCTATTTGTCCTAGAATATCCCACTTATTTTATGCAAATGACACCCTACTGTTTTTTGAGGGGGATGTTCAAGAAGCTATAACAGTTAAGTCCATCTTGAGTAGTTATGAGAAAGCTTCAAGTCTGTTTATGAATCTAATAAGTCTAGTATTTTGTTTACTCCTACTATTCCTAATGATTTGTTAAATTGGTTATTTCTAAGCTTTTAAATGTTTCACTCCCTCTTAATGGTGATAATTATTTGGGTTTGTCTTCTTTGCTTAGTTTGAGTAAAAAATAGATTTTCTCTTTCATTAAGGATAAGGTATGGAAGATAATGAATAACTAGAATAGTCAATTTTTGTCTAAAGCGGGCCATGAGGTGTTTATTAAATCTGTGGCATAAGCTATGCCAACATATTGCATGAATGTTTTTTTGCTACCAATGTCTATGTGCAATGAGTTGCAAGTGATCTTTAATAAGTATTGGTGGAATGGTAAACGAGATCATAAGGTATTAATTAGCTTGCTTGAGATCATATGTGTGACAACCCTATCAGTATATTCATCATTTATTAAACAATTTACATCAATTTTTTTAATATATAATAATACATATATTCATAATATTACACGTCACACGTCATTTATTATAATTTACAATAGTTGTCACATACTCTACTTATAATATATAGCATATACATCTATCAATAAAGTAATTCACAATGTTTAAATTATACAATATTCAACATAAACCTATTGAATACAACTATACATGTGGATGCAACAATGAGTTAGAGAGGTCCTACGCTTCAGCTGACGGACCTGTGCAAACAAGTGTAAAGTGCTACACTTCACAGTATAACCTAACTCTGTCTAATGCAGCAAGAACCTAAAACACAAATTATAATTTAGTTGAGTTGCATACTCAGCAAGTATAAACTACTATAAATTAAATCTACAATATCAACAATTTCATAACAATAATCAGCAACATCAACATACACGTGCTTATGTCATTTGATTTCATTTTATTTCGTTGTGACCCATCAAGCCAAGTACTGCCCCAGAAATTTCAGATATCATATAACATATGGATGAACATTATCAAGTTCTTATATGACTCGAAGGTCCATTTGTAAAATTATATATCAACTCATAGGTTCTGTCTATAAAATCATATAATGATCTTTGGGTCCTACCTGTGAAATTTTGCAAATACAAGTCAAGATGGTCAAAACTCCTTTATTAAGTCCTGTAAATGCTTTATATGATATTTATATAATGATAGGTATTATCATCTCAATTTTAATATAATCAAATGATCAGATTTCAGTACTGATCCAACAAATAATCAACATATAATCAATTTTTATAAAATCAATTGATTGGTCTTCAATATCGATCCAACAAATAATCAACATATAATCAATTCCAATAAAATCATAATAGCAAATCATTTCAATTAACATTCCTAAAAGTTACACTTACCTCAAAAACAAAACTGAAATTAGACTTCGGGTTGCTTCCATCGCTCCCCTCCTATATTCGATGTTCCTATATCATTCAATATAAATCTTTAGTTTTCTTTATTTATATTTCATATGAAATAAAATGCATGACTTAATATTTATTTTCTTTTTATCACATTAATTATATTTCTGAAATATTTTTATTTCATTTGAATTTCAACTTTTCGACATCTGTTTACTATATTTAAATATTTACTAATGTTATTTATGTTTATTATCAAACCCAATTTATCATATATTAATTATATTAATCAGTATCTATCATAATTTAGTTTAATTAATGGGGTAATTATTTTCAGATCCTTAAGGTTTCTTCAAATCTGCATTGGTACTTCTATTTTAGAATACCTATTAGTAGGTCCCTTATGTTTGAGTCGTTATGCTCCTAGGTCCTTCCATTCAGAATTGTCGTTAGTCAAATGGAAAATTCAGAAGTTTTTATTTATATTTTTCAAATATGATAACATTACCCTCCAGTACATATAATATTAATTATAATAATAAATTCATCTCTCCTCTCCTCCCTTTCCTATTTTTTCTTTTCTTTTCTCTATTTTTTTTTTTATTTTTGTGACCATCATCATTGGCCATGTAAAACCAACCTAAGAGAGAAAAAAAATTTCTCACATTCCAAACACACACATAAGAAAAAAAAAAGGGAAAAATCATGAACAAAAGCATTACTGTTGGGAAAAGAAATTTCAAAAGGAAATCACGATTTCTAAGATGAACAAAAGATCCAAACTATTTTAAAGATCCAGTAATGTCCTAGCCAAGAGAAAAAAAATCTCTCCCTTCCAAACACACAAAAAGAAAAAAAAAATGAACAACTCAGTCGCGAATCTCCTCCGACCGAACCAAACTCGCTGCTCCACCAAATCCACAAAATGGAATCCTTTTTTTCGTTTTGAGGGTTTTGATGAATTGCAATGTGGGTCTTGGGTTTGTTATTTGAGCTGCAATTTGTTGTTTTTGTATAAGGGTTAAAGAACATATTGGTAAGAGGTTGAAAAATTTCGTTATTTCAAAAAGAAAAACAATTTGAATAAAAAAAAGAAAGGGAGAGGTTGAGTTTGCAACTTACGATTGATTACAGAAATGAAAGAGAAGGAGGCGGCGAAGGAACGGAAGAGAAGGAGAGGCGGCATGGAAAAGAAATGGGAAGGGAAGAGAAGCGGCGGTAGAGCTTCTCCGCCGCTGCTACTACCGGTTATTCATAAGGGAAAAGAACATGTAAAAGAAATGGGAAGGGAAGAGAAGAGAAGGAACAAGAAGAAAGAGAAAGAAATAATACTAATAATAATAATAATAATAATAATAATAATAATAATAATAATAATAATAATAATAATAATAATAATAATAATAATAATAATAATAATAATAATAATAAAATAATTAAATATATACATAAAAAATTAGAAAGGACCTAATAGTATATTAATACAAAATTTAAGAACCTAAAATAAATATAATATAAAAATATTTTTTAGTCTTTTTAACTGTTTTTAATGGTGAAATAGATGGAAATCAAACCAAGAGTAAATAAAGTGAAAACTAAAGGATCTACTAATAGTTTTTCAAAATAAAAGTATCCAATCGCAGATTTGAAAAAATCTTAGAGACCTGAAAATAATTATCCCTTAATTAATTAACCAATTAGTCCAATTTATAAAATAAATTCTAAATTAAACCAAAAAGGACTCAAATGCATAAAGTTTTAAAGTTTTCAAGGGTTCAATTGAAGTCTGACAGTGAGTTCACGGGTCAATTTGCAATATTTCTAAATTAATTAACCGAAATGACCTAATTGAAAGGATTTCAAAGTTCTACATGACTCAATTGCAAGCGCTACAGAACTTTAGAGACCAAATTATAATTCACCAAAATTATAATCTAGAATGACTAAATTGAAAAGAATTAAAAGTTTTTGGGAGGACTCAATTGTATAAACTTATAACTTTAAAGACCAATTTGTAATTTTCACAAAAATTTAGGTACCTAGAGATTAAAATACCTCAAAACGCAACATGAGCTGCCGTTTTGGGTCGTCTTCTTCGCGGCTCCCTGCAAATAGGGTTACTGTTCATGTGAACAATAACCTTGATTTTTCAGCATTCCTGTTGACGCTTGATTTTTGCCCCTAAAAAATACCGATGATGATCAATGCTTTACGCTCGAGATATCCGGAATCCTCCTCGATTTGGTTTGTCATTCTTCAAAATATTTTAATCTCTCGTGTCTTTTAAAATAAAATTCTC
>CANUEY010076076.1:0-10113 GCA_948099555.1 Croton setiger
TAATGACAGAAATGTAAGCTGACAATCTCTTGCAGGCATGAATAGCAGACTAGTAATGTTAATTCACGTTTAGATGTCATCTGAGATTAGCGCACAATACAAGCAGCAATGATTCAACCATAATCAAGGGTAAACGGTACAGAACTGAAGGACAAAAAATAATCATCCAGAATCAAACAGTAACCACCATTAGACTCTGCATGATTTTCAATTTAATGACGCTTGGTGAAACTTCAACCACATGATAACCTGGAAGTTAAGGGTGCAAGATGAAGCAATATAACATAAATTACGTGGTGCTTAGTAAACTTTTGGCAGAACACGACCATAGAAACAGTTGCGATCAAAGGTCATGACAAACTACAAAAACATCTATTCCAGAAAACAGCACAGGTAACAACATATGCATTCTATACTATCATGGTAACCAATCAGGATAAGTTATGAGACTTAGAATCAGTATCCAGTGCAAAATATTAGAACAAGTTATGAAGGAGAATATCTTAAACTCTAAATAAACATAATCTCATCCAAGAATAAGCAGAAACAAATCAATTTATCAAACTTAATCAGGCTACAACCAGATGAATTCATATTGAATATAAAATTTAGATCGATAACAAAAATGAAGAGTACCTCAGATTCAAAGTGCTTTGAATGTTTTTTTGATTTCAAGCTCACTATTCGTTTCCCAGTGTTTCTTTACAAATCTTGATCTCGCTATTCACGCAATTTCAGAAAAACAACTACAGAAAACTGGAGAAAAAATTCTTCTATTCCTAACTTTCGAACCCTAGCTGCAAAGGAACCCAGAATCCCCAAATTACAATAGCAAACCTGTTCCAGAAAAGGAACTGAAACAGACGAAAACCCCCAGGTTCTCGAAGAAATTCCCTCTAATCCCTGAAACTAAAATCGAAAAAAAAAACTTAAGAAGCTTGCAATTTTGTTCCCTCTCCCCCACTGGAATTTTCGAATGGCCTCCCCCACTCTTCGTCTTCAAGCTTCTCTTTTATAGCTGTCGTTCCTCTTCCATTTTCTTCGGCCGTCTTTGGCTTATCCCTTCCTTTCTTTTCGATCTCCTTCTCCTACTCTACTTCTTTCGTCTTCGTGTTTCTATTCTTCACGCCTGTTTTGTTTCGTTTTTCTTTTTTATTTTTTTTTTGTTTTATAAAACTTTAAAACGGCGCCGTATTCTGCCTGGTTTAATAATACGGCTGGAACCAAGGGGAAGGGGAATTGAACCGAATCAATTTTGGTTCGATTCACCCCTATTTCAGTTTTCTCCTTCTCTTTACTTTAATTCTGTTTTCTACCCCTATTCTTTCTTCCCTCTTTCAATTTATTCCTTCCAAATTTCTCTTTTTCTCTTCTCTTTTTTTTTTACACTTTTTCCTTCTTCTTTTTCTCTCTTTTATTTCTTCATCTTTTCTTCTTTTAATTTTTCCTTCTCTTTTTTTCTCAATTTTTACAAAATAAGGAAAAATTAGAAAATAAAATAAATGTATTTTCTTTTTTCTCTTCTTTCAAATTTTGGGGGGCAAAAATCGAGCGTCAACATGGCCGAAAAAGGATTTTATCGACATCTGTGGTCGAAAAGTAAGATTTTGTGTTGTTTCCACTAGGGAAGATTGATTTTATTGGGCTTTTGGGCCAAAAGGATGAATTTTTTTTGAAAGCCTCTGCTGGGGGAGAATTAGTTTTCTAAGCCTTTTGGCCAAAATAAGCATTTTAGTATGTTTCCATTAGGGAAAAAGGGGTTTTTTTTAGGCTATAGGGCCAAAATGTGATTTTATGATGGCGCTTCGGCCAAAAGAGTGATTTTTAGGCCTTGAGGCCAAAATTGGATAATTTTACGTGGTGCTGCGACCAAAAGATCGATTTATTTAGGCCTTGAGGCCTAGGGTTCAGGGTTAGACTTGAACAACATATGTGTCTTAAACTTGAATGGCCTGTTGAAGAGGTTGATGCTATAACCCGAAGCGGAAGGCAATATGAACCCATTGTCCTGGATAAAGTCCCGAACCAACCAAGGGGAGGAACCTCTAAACCAAAAGAAGACCCATTCTTGACTCAGTTAAAGAAAACCCAAGCTAGAATATCCATATGGGAACTCTTAGCCTCATCTTTCCCTCATTGCCAACCTCTTTGCAAGGCGCTAAGCCAACTCCAAACATTGGTTGAAGTAAGCCCTGAAACACTAGTGACTAATTTAACCCAAGCCTCCAAAACACAAAACATTGGGTTCTCGAATGAAGACCTACTGAAAAATCAGGGTAATCATAATGAAGCCTTATATATCACAGTTCAAACTAGAGATGAAACTATACCCATAGTGCTTGTTGATAATGGGTCAGCCTTGAATGTATGCCATTTGAGAGTAGCAAGCTATTTGGGTCTTGAGGTTTCCGACATCACACCTTCCGATCAAATAGTAAAGGCATATGATAACACCCGAAGAGAAATTTTAGGGGTTTTCACTCTATCCGTCATTATTGGGCCATCTAAAATGGAAACCCCCTTTCAAGTCATTGATGTCCCTACAAGCTTTAATCTCCTCCTTGGAAGACCTTGGATACACCAAGCTAGGGCTATACCTTCCTCTTTACACCAAAAGGTCAAGTTCCCTTACATGGATAAAATCATTACCATCGGACAATTATAGTCAACTTAAAAACACCAAGGATCAGTCTCTCCTTGAGGTTAATCCTGAAAACTCAAGCATAACCCTTTCTGGATTTTAGTATGACACCATCCAATGCATATAGGGCGGAGTGTCAAGTCCCTATACTCTTTTTAACTTTGGGACACTATAAATTAACTGCATGGTTGGGTGAATGTTGAAAATAAGAAAACTGAGTGGCTAATAGGGACCCTTGTGCGCCTAAAGTAAGGATATACCTTGCCATATGTGAAACAAAGAGTTTCGCGTGGTTCCGACAGTACGCTTACTTTTGAGCCACCTCTAAAAAGATTAGAAGTGGTTTTCGGCACCAAGGTGGGACACTTTCGCTGTCCGTTGGCATCATCAAGGAGATGTGTCAATCAAGCGCTACTCGTTATCCTGACTCACAAGAAGTTTTATAGAGAGAGAAGAAATTCACTTGAAATTCATTTTTTCATGTTTTTTTGAATACTCATCATCATCATCAATTTTTGAAAATTATGCACATCAGATGCAAATGCAATTTATTTTTTTTATTTTTTATAAGCCAAATCTTCTTCACAGCTTCTTTAGGAAAGAGCCTTGTTTCTTGTAAAAAGGGTTAGGAGAAAAATATATGCAATGATATGAATGTAATGGTAACCCTTACTTAACTTCAGTTAAGTGTTTTTCCCAGCAAAGTCACCAGATTGTGAACCCTTACCGGAAAGCCCTCCGAGCCACCAGGCCGATCCCGCGAGGGAAAGTTGGTTAGCCGGGGATGTTCACTCGGGGTGATGGAATGTGTGTGTGTAGAGTCGCCACTTAATTTATTTTGTTAAAGGGGAAAAATTAAGAAAGAACCCCTTAGCGACTCCGTTTTGCGATTAACATATTCTAGGTTAATCGCTCCAATGAATGAAATGCACTAGTCTTCAAACCCGAGGTGGATTTGGAGGTTATGTCATGCATTCATATCAATTGCCTTTTTCTCCTAAATGAATGTTATGCAGGAATGAGAGATTTGGACGAAATGATCGGGAATGGGGAGACCTGCTATTCGAGGTAATATCTCGAATATGCCTACATACTCTCTTTTCGATGAGAGATCAAGGTCAATGTAGTTCGAAATTGCCCATTTAAAGGCGATGGAGGGGGTGTATGCATGTATGCATGCTATGAGTGTGTGAAAGTGAATTTAGCCCTAGGGGCCAAAAAGAGAGTTTATCGACTTCCGTGGTCGAAATGTAGGAGTTTTTTGACGTCCGTGGTCGAAAAAAGAGTTTATCGACGTCCGTGGTCGAAAATGGAGTTTATCAACGTCTGTGGTCGAAAAGTGTGAAATTTAGGCCTAGTGGCCGAAAAAATGAGTTTTATGACTCCAAGGTCAAAATTGTGATTTTATTGGTCTAGGGACCGAAAAAGGAGTTTTATAACTTCCGTGGTCAAAATTGTGATTTTGTTGGTCTAGTGACCGAAAAAGGAGTTTTATGACTTCCAACGTCAAAATTGTGATTTTGTTGGGTTTCCGCTGGGGAGTATTAATTCTTAGGCCTTTTGGCAAAAAGTGTGTTTCCGCTGGGGAAAAAGAGGTTTATTGGGCCTGGGGGCCAAAATTGTGATTTTTGGTGTGGCGCTGCGACAAAAAATATGTTTGTTTAGGCATTATATCCAAAAAGTGATTTTAACGGCGCTGTGGCCGAAAGATTTGATTTTGGTGGCGCTACGGCCAAAAAGAGTGATTAAAACAACATATTTCGCCAAAAGTGTGTATGCTTGAGATGCAAATGTCATGTATGCATGATGTAGGATGCAGTATGACAGAATAAAATTGAAGAGAAAGAGTTTCGAAGTATACCTCTGGTATTTGACGTCCGCTCCTCAGCTTCAGCTTGATTTAGACTTACTTTATATATATGATAATGTATGCAATGCAAGTTATCAGAGAAATGCAATGCAGAAAGCAGTAAAGAATTGCCGTTGTGATGAAGAATCACTGTAGGCAAGAAGGGAGAAGGAAGCGGCTGTCAACACAGCTCAAGGTGTGGAGAAAATGATGGTTTTGGGGGGTATTTATAGGTGAAATTTGGCCAAAAGTAAACAGAGGGCGGCCTGGGCTGCTATCGAGGGCAGCCGGGGCTGCCTTGGAGGGCGGCATGGGTCGCCTTGGAGGACAGCCGGGGCTGCCTCTAGAGGGCGGCCAAGGGCGCCTCCAGAGGGCGGCCGGGGTTGCCTCCAGAGGGCGGCCAAGGGCGCCTCCAGAGGGTGGCCGGGGCTACCTCCAGAGGGCTGCCTTCCTTCCTCGACTCGCGCGTTTTTCATTCTATAGTCTTTTCGAGACGTTCCGGGACTCTGATGGCTATTCCGAGGGCATTTCCGTGACCCTCGGGAAATCCCGGACATTTCAAGTACTACGAAGACATACTTCCGGTGCTGTTTTACGAAAATGTTCGGTTAGGCGCGACTATTCGCAGTCTGTTGAAAATCATTTTCCGGGCCTCAAAAAATTCAAGTATTCACACTAGTAATAGAACTTTTACTGATGTGATTAAAAAAAGAAGAGTCTGAAGATCTGTTCATGGAAGACTTTATGCAACTCAGTCTCTTTGATGAAGTTGTAGTGATTTCAAACTCTGAAGGACTTCTGGATGTAGTCTGCTTGATCAAATCAGCTCAAGAACCCCTGGCCAATTGGTATACTGAGAAGGAACAACCCATTGTCGAAACCAGTGTCAATCCAAGTCTAGAGTCTACCCTTGTACAACTTGAGTCAGAACTTAGTCTTCCTAAGTCTGATCCAAAATCTCCCGAGTCATCTAATCTAAGTCTCGAGTCTGATGTAATCGTTAAGGATGATTTCCTCCCTTTCAATAATAATACTCAACTTTTTGATTACCTTGTTTGTCAATCTTCTTAAGTACATTCTGACAAAAATAATAAAGAAAAAATAAAAATAAAAGAAACAAAAGAACAAATAATAATTGGCAAAGAAAATGAATTTTACATACATTGCATGTGATTGTACATATAAAGATCAAATTGCTGGGTGCCTCAAGAAGTTCACCGAATATTTCATGTGGAAGCCAAGTGATTTACGGGGTTAGATCCAGCCATCGCAGTACACAAGATTCCAACCTTTCCGGGGGCAATGTCGATTAAACAAAAATTAAGAAGAATGAAGCCAGAATTGTCCTTGTAAATGAAGGAAGAAGTAACCGAGTAGTTAGATAACAAGTTCCTAAAGCCCATTGCTTAAACCACTTGGTTAGCCAACATTGTGCCAGTACTAAAGAAGGATGGTAAAGTGAGGATGTGCGTAGATTATAGGGACTTAAACAAACTTGTCTTAAGGATGACTTCCCTCTACCACATATTGATCTGCTTGTTGACCAAATGGCCGGACACGAGACAGTCTCCTTGACTGATCTTGCTGTGGGGTACAACCAGATAATGATATACCCATTTGACAAAGAGAAAACAACCTTTATCACAGAATGGGGCACCTACTATGACACCCCATACCTAAGTCATACGTCATTTTGACGTCATTACATGCATTTTGTGCATTTTTAATTAAAATGCATTATAGTTTGATATGATATATGACATGAACATGAATTATATGATTTGGAAATGATAATATATGAATTAGAGATGTTAAGCAAGAGATTTTTTAAGTTCGTTTACCGTCGAAAGATATAAACGGAGCCAATTAGGGTTTTTGGCTTGCGCGATCGAAAAATATCGGAAACGCGCAATATTTTAAAGTAAATGATTTTGATATGATTTTATATGTTTACATACATGATTTAAAGAGTTTTGGGACCAAGATTTTACGATGACGTCGTACGGTTTCGATTCCATGAAAATCGTTGAGGTTTTAGCTCGGTTTAGGGCACCGATCGAACCGCGGCAAATTTTCGGATTCCGATTTTTACGAAACTTCATAAACGCGTTATACTATTTATTTGGACACCTGAAATGACTTTTAAGCTGGTGCTGGACTCATTTTGGCTGCTGAAATTAGAGAATTTGGAAAGAGAAAGAAATGTATTATTGTTACCTTAAGTGTTAAGGTAAATTAAAGGGAAAATGATGATTAAAGTGAAAAGAGAAGCAGCTGCTGTATTGTGAGTTGCTAGAGTGTGCTGGATGTTTTGTGAAGAGGTGGAAGAGGTGGAGAGAAGAGGAAAAAATTGTTGCAACCCGTAATAGAAAGAGAAAAAGAGAAAGTGAGAGAAAGAGAAGAGAAAATAAAAAAAATATTGAGGAACCATCTGAACTAACACCTTCTGAGTGTCCAGAGGGAGTTTAGGAAGATTTTAGAAAGGGTAGAAGGTGAGGGAAGTGGTTGGAAAGAGAGAAAGAAAGAAAACACAAAAGAGAGAGAAAATAATTCTAGGTTTAGCAGTTTCAGGTTACCTACTTTGAGCCTTTATAACTTTCGATCTGTTGTGCATGAGAGAGTTTGGCTTTGATGGAACGATAGAGGGCATGTAGGAGAAGAGTTTGGTAGTCTTAGATCGCCGGAAGGTCGCCGAAGGTGGTCGTAGCGACCGCCTGAAGTTGAGAAAAAAAATAGGCAATTTTTGGGTTGAGTGAAAAACAAAGTGAGGAGCCAACTTTGAGCAATTATATCTTTCAATCTAGAGGGCTTTTGGGAATTTGGCTCCGATGGTTAGCTAAAGGGTGTATAGAGGAAGAGAAAGGTGGTCGTAGCTGGCCGGAAAGCCGTCGCAGGTGGACGTACGGTCACTTGAAAGTTGGCTTGGGAGTTAGAGTTTTCGGCTAGAAAAGAGAAGGGAGAAGGAGGAAGAAGATCAAAACGATAAAAAGGGCTGTCATTTTGATTAAAAGGGGCGCGGTCAAAACGCTGGAGACAGCCGCGTTTTGAGGAGTTCTGTTTCTGCCCAAAACGGCACCAGGTCGTGCGTTTTGAGGCTTTTTAGCGTGCCAGCACCTGTATTTGGTATAAATTCTGTTTTAGCCCTTGAACTTTATTTTCGTTTACACTTTAACCCTTCTGGGCAATTTTGCAAATATTTTTAATTACATATTGGCCCCTTAACTTTTAAATGTTTATATTTTTGACCCATAGACTTTTATAAATTATATTTTGACCTTTCCAGCCTAATTTCGACATCCTGAATCCGTTTTTGACGTCAGAAATTAATCTTAATGCCATTTTAAGCCTGAAATTAGAGATTTAAATATTTTATTAGAGATTTTTAATTATGAATTGGTTTTAAAATATTGAAGAGTTTATTTAAAGTTTATAAAGGATTTTAATAATTATAATTATGATTAGTTATAATTATTATATGTTAAATAGAGATTGTCAATTATTTTTAATTTGACATTAAATGATTTTAAAGTAGAGATTTTCAGAGATTGAGTTTTAAATCATAGAAAATTATACGGATTGAAATTAAAACTCAATTAAATCAGAGAATTAAATATTAAAGCATGCATCATAGCTTATATGGGTTCTTAAATTGATTTGTGAACATGGTTGCTATGTTATGCATTATAGGAGCGTCGAGTTCCCGAGCGGCACAGGGTAAGTAGCTTGAGGCCCAACCGAGCTCACAGCAGAGAGGTAAGTGTTAATCCACTCACCTACATGTATAGAGAGATGTATATGTGATATTGCTTAATATGCTATATGAAATTGTTTTGGACCGGTAATGAAGCCCGGTCAACCAGAGATTTGTGATATATGAATGGCTTTGTTTGTGGTTCCTGAGTCGGTACTGAAATCCAACCAGTCAAGTTATTTGATCTGATATAGAGATATATATGTTGCTTTCACTGGTACTGAAGCCCAGCTACATGATTATATGAGAGATATTGCTATGAAATGTATATTACATAAATGCATTTCCACAGGACTTAATTACAGGCGTTGTGATTATCATAGACAGTGTTTGCAAATTTCACTAGAGGAAACCTATGGGTTTTTACAGAGAGGCCTATAGGTCTATATAATATAGAAAGACCTATGGGTCCTATATGCTGCAGAGTGATCTTCGGATCTTACAGATTGATCTTCGGATCTTACAGAGAGAGGTTTGATCAACGGTATTTTGGGTCTTCCATTTACTGGATCCAGTTAGAGAACCGTTTGAGGTGAAATTCCTGGGGCAACACTTGGTCGATAAATGACAACTAAAGAACAGAGATACATGTCATATTGCATAGTGTGCTTATAGAGATGATCATATATGATAAATATGACTTGAATCATTGCTTATTGATATGCTTTGAATAAATTGCCTTATATGTTGACTTGATATAAATGTGGTTTACATTTACTGAGTATGCGACTCATCAAAATCGCAATATATGTTTCAGGTCAGCAGTCCGAGTGAAGTACTGACGCTTCACTCGTCTATGCTTAGGTCAGTGCAGTTGAAGCCTATGCCTCTCTCCCTCTCACAGTTCATTTGTACATATGTTGCATATAGTATTTGTTATGCTTTGTGATGTAAGCATAATTATATATGTTTTGGCATGTAAATATATGGTGCTATGATTTTATAGCCTTTTGGATAAACAGTTGGTTGTATCCATGATTTAATATATGTAAAGTATGCCATGTTTATTTATGCTTATAGTGCAGAGAAATACCAGATTAACCAGAAGTAAGGTAAAAGAGAAGAGATGTCATATGCTGTTATATGTATGTTATGAATGACAAAGCTATAATAGTGAAAAGAGATTATATGTGGTATATGTATGATATGTAACATCCTCTACGTATACTCTTATGTCATAAAACATGAAATTTTTTTTTATATAAGACATATAACATTTTAAATTTTCATTTTTACCTAAGTCCAATTCAAACATAAACATACATATAATCAAAAGCATAAACCAAATATCAAACATAACATAATACAATTGTTTAATTGCAAACCAATGGCATATTTATCCCAAAAACTTTATTAACAAAACATATGACAAAAATCTACATGATAAGATGATGTAAATGATGAAATGCGAGAGAGAGATATCCTAAGCTTCGGCTGACTGACCGAGAGAAAAGACGATGGAACTGATGCTGTCAGTTGCCTCAAGTAAACCTGGAATCATATAAAAGCAATTTAATGAGTTACAACTCAGTATGTGCAACTATATAATATAAACAAATCAGTGAAACATAGTTGCAAAATATTAAACAAAACCTGTCAAAAGGAATTTATCTCTTAGGACTTCTCTTATCCAAATAATCACACATTTTTAATATATCTGTGTTACTTGAAATTATCCATGTTAGTTCATACATGATCATATACATATTTAAACATAGTATATAAACCAGACATGTAACTCAGTTGGTTATAACTTATCAAAATATCATGATTCCAATTCATATTCATTATTTCATAACATAGCAATATCAAACAGCGTACCTGAGAACACATGGTGCAATTTGTGTGAGTCGCACACTCAGAGGGTACTAA
>CANUEY010076077.1:0-23224 GCA_948099555.1 Croton setiger
GAAATTTCGGCTAACGTACCCAACCCTCTTACTCGGGATTTTTGGTTCAGACCTTGCTTTATCCAAAAATAAAAACGGAGTCAATTTTTCATAAATAAAATTTGGTTTTTCATAAAACTAAAACTGGTTCCCGAATGGGTGGCGACTCAAATATTTTTAAGTCCGACTAGCTCGGCACCGCAACCAAAAATCATTTTATCACCACTTTTTGGAAAAAATCCAAAACGAACGTCATCAGCGGGTATATATACTAGTATATATAAACTATATATACTCGGGTATGTATTATAATTTGTAAAGTCCATTGCTCTAATTTATGGAGTATATATAATAGTATATATGGTTTCATATATATTGGATAATATGCTATTTATTCATATATACTGTCATATATACCAACAAATGAAGAGTATATATAGATCATATATACTGTTACACAAACTATGTATGTTAATTTGTGAAGGTCATATGTTATGATTTGTGTGGAGTATATATAATAGTATATATGATTCATATATACTGGCTTATGTGTTATGTTTGTGGTATATATATATCAGTATATATAGTCTATATATACTGTTATATATACCAACAAACAGAATTTCGCAATAGATTTTGATAGCAAGAAGTTTTGAATCATTACTTAGAACAGCAACGCAAAAATCAACAACATCAGGTCATATGCTATGATTTGTGTGGAGTATATATAATAATATATATGATTCGTATATACTAGATTATGTGTTATTTTAGTAGTATATATATCAGTATATATAGTTTATATAACTAACAATATTTATAACTAAACAAAAAACGAAAAATGTAAACAAATACCATAAACTTCCATATATAAAATACATATATACAATCGATGAAATAAAAACAGTATATATAACATATATATACTAGTATATATGACAGTATATATATACTGAATATACAGATACACGTGATAAAAATGGATACAAGTATATATGGCAGTATATACAACACATATATACAGTAGCAGTATATATAAAATATATATACTTCCATATATACCATTGTAAAACAATAATCAAACTGTGTTTCTGATTATGCTTCTTCTTCATTCTCAGTTCCACAATTGCTACGAACGGACAAATAACCTTGAACCACCATAATAAATCTAGAAATTGATTCTTTTTTATCATGTTTAATCTCACATATTTGAATATAACAACAATAAAAATAGTGGTATCATAAACTGTAATGGAACATAATTCAACACTGCAATCCATTGCAGCCATCAATAATGGTCATAAAACTGTAAAAGAACAGAATTCGAATACAAAATAGAAATGGATAAAAAGTTGAAATCAAGGATGAAAGAAAATGAAGAGCAGTGGCCACAAATAACATTGATGAAACAAATCAATGCTTGAAAATAAAAAACAATGGAAATGCAGATTGCCAAAATAAAAAATGAAAATAGAAATATGTTAACGAGTTCACAGAGAAGAAGGAAAGGAAACCGAAACAGATATTGTCATTGATGGAATAAAGAGAATAAACAACATATCAGTGAAGAAAAAGATTGTTGAAGCAGTAACAACACATAAATCAAATTTCAATGAAGTACCAAAAAAGAAGGCAGCCTTCGAAAATCACAAAGAGAAAAGAAAAAATGATGAAACAGAGATGCAATAATGATCCAAAATAAAGCATCCTTCAAATAATCAGAAACGGAGAAGAAGAATGAAGAAACAGGGAAGAAATACTGAACAAAACTCCAATCGAAAATCATAAACAATTGCAATGCTCGAAAATAAAAAACAATGGAGATGCAGATTGCCAAAATAAAAAATGAAAATAGAAAGATGCTAACGTGCTCACAGAGAAGAAGAAAATGAACCCTAAATAGATATGGTTTCTTTCCAATAAAAGGGAGTTTAGTAAGTGGTTTATTACTAAAGGGTATATTAGTCCAAACATAATAAAATATGCTATTTGGTTAATTTTTCAAAATATATGCTAATTCATTTTTAAAACGTAAAATATATGCTATTTGGTTATAATACCCATTCGAATCACAAATGGCCATTTTGGTCGTCTGTCATCTTTTCCAATCTGTGTGACAATTTTCACATACAGTACCTAAATTTTGGGGGTTCTCACTTAATGGTATTTAAAGTTTCATTTCTTTCATAAAGTACATGAATTTCTTATTTTGACCTCGTAACTTAACAACAATATGTTTCAAAATTTAACAAATTATTTTTTTTAATAATAAACTATAGATGACTTTTTAATAATTTTTGAATTTGAACAGAATAGTGTAAATTTTTTCAATTTTGTAGATGTCTCTATAATAATTTTTATAATGTAATTTTTATTTTTGAATTTTGTGGTGCAAAATTTTGTTTAAAAAGGTTTAAAGAATTGGGTTGAACTATGTGAAACTAATATCATATTTGGTGCGAGAATGAAATTATGATTCCGTTGGCTAGAAGTTTTTGCCATTATTGCCTTTTTAATTTTTTACGACGAAATTCCGCGATGGTATTGACGCTCGATTTTTGACACCAAAATCTAAAAAGAAAATATTCAAACAAAAAGAAAAGGTATTTATTTTATTTTTATTTTTAGTCTCTTTCTATTTTGTAAAAATTGAGAAAAGAAAAAGAGAAAAATATTAAAAGAGTAAAAAAAAGAAGAAAAAGCAATTAAAAGAAGAAAGAAAAAAAGAAAAAAGAACAAAAATGAAGAAAGGATGTTTTTGAAGAAAATTAAAAGTAGGGAAAAATTGAAAGATAAAATGGGAAGGAAGGGTATGATTGAAAAGAAATAAAAGAAGTGGGGGTGAAAAGAAGGGAAAAAGAAAAGAGGAAGAAAGAAAAGAAAATAGGGATATGATTCTAAATCGAACCTGATCGGTTCGATTCACAATTTTTGCCCCGTTTAAATGAAGTAATCAAAATGAGCAGGTTCACAAAAAACGGCGTCGTTTTGCTTCGAAATAAAACAAAAAAAAAATAATAAAAAGAAAGCAGAAAACACAAAGGAACACACAGCGAAGACAGTCGAAAGCCTTCTTCAAACTGAAGAACCATTGAAGAACAGAAGCGAAGCAGGACTGAAGACAGAAGCGACCAGAGGAAGAAGGAAGGCTTGTGGAAGACGATTGCAACCGAGCTAGGATGGAATCGACAGCAGGAGATCGCCTCAAACGTAATAGAATGGTTACGTGGAGGCACAAGTGAAGAAGGAGGAAAAAAGCAAGAAGCAGCGAACGTGAAGGGATGTAGAATAAAAGGCAAAGAACTCCGTTCTAGAAGGGAGGGATTACAAAGAGAGAGCTTCGATTACAGAAGGAAAATCGAGGAAGAATCGAGAGAAAGAGAGAACAATCAGTAAGCATTTTCTTTTCAATTTTTTTAGGGTTTTGAGAGTATTTGGAATTAGGGGAATTTTTGGGATTTTCTTGATTCTTTTAAGAAATTAGGGTTTTCTGAGTTAATTCTTATTTTAAAATCATTGTAACCGATTTCAATTTCAAAATCAATTTGAAATTGAGAATCAGATTTGAGAGTTAGGGGATTTTGTTTAGTTTCTGTAATTTTCTGGAAATTTTCTGAGATAAAACTGTAAAGACATAAAGCTTATTCTATTGGAATCAAAGCAGTTCTAAGGGGCCTAAGTTTGAGGAACCAATTCTGATTTATCACTTTTCTTTTAATCTTCATTTATGTTTTTATAATGTTGATGTTTGGAAAGATTTGGGATCCAGATTGAGATTAGATGATTATTTGAGCTTGTTTAATTTTCTATTTCAATGACCAATTTCTGTTTCATGTTCATAGTTCGATCTGTCTGTATGCCAACATTATATGGTAGTGCTCTGTGTTCCTTCTTGCTTTTCTTTGTTTAAGCCTCAAATGAATATGCCTTAGGTTCCAGTATGGCTATATTATTATTATTGGATAGATTAACTTAAGATGTTGATAAGAATGAATCATGTTGGGATTCAATGTGTCAGCTTTGTGGTTTCCTCAACATGTATCTTCTGTTTAATATTTATGAAAATGAATAGACTGTTTTCTTGTTTTAGATATTATACAATTTAGCTTGTAGTGCTCATATTTCAGTTTGAATGTTTGGCCCTTTAATGTTAATATATCTTATTCATTATAGGTTGTTTCTGATTTGAGAAATTGCCATTGGTTTGTTGAGATTGCTATCCGAGTTTTAAGGCAATATGATGTTGATGTTTCCTTTTGTTGCTGGACCAATAATCTAAAAAAAATGTTAGCTCAAATGTCTAAGAATTGTTGACTGTTTGCATTTGAATATTTTAGGGTTTGAGTTCTTGTTTGATGTGAGCCAGAGTATCTTGGTACATTGTTGTTATAGTCAGTAAACATACATGATGCAAATTGAATTGCTAGAATATTTACAATCCTAACCTGTTTCTAAGATTGGTTAGGTCAAGGTTGCATTGTTTTCTGTTGTTACTAGGTTGTCCAGATTGTTAAGGTTATTGGTATGTTAAATTTTGCCATAGATGCTCACTGTCTTTAAACCTCAATGTATGTTGCAAGTTTAAGTCAATTTGATGCTCTTTGATATGTGGACCGATCTGGTTTTTAGTGTGTAAAGGTTTATTGTTTTAAAAATGTTCAATACATGTTGGCATATTTGAATGTTGTGTTTAGAAGATTAAGATATGCCTTCTTGTTTTAATTGCTATTCTTATTAGATGAGAAATCAATCTTAATGTTGCATTCTGTCTTAGTTTCAAAACCATCATTTAGATTCTCTGCTTGAAATAGCCAAGCCAAGCTACAGGTTCATACCAATATGCTTAAGCTGCTGTTTTTGAATCTCTAATGTAAAATCAGATTGCATGTTATTCATGGATAAAAGTTTTAGTTAGATTCATGATGATAATTGAGCAAAATGTTTTGTCACAAACTTTTGGTAAAAATCCAAAATCCCCGAAAAACTAACAACAGATGGCCAATGAGATATACAATATATTAAGATACAAAATATATCTATGTACAATAAGTAACTTATATATTCGATTCCAATGCGTATTCAAAGCCACTATTTGCTCTTTTTTTCAAAACAAAGTTGGCCATTGTCTGTAATTGATTTTGAGATCAAATGCGGTAGATCAAATGTGTTAGGGTGGACACAAGCATCTCGGAGCTTACTTCCACCGATGTGTGAAGTTGACTCAAAGTCTTGCAAAGAGTTTGACGATGAGGAAAATATAAGGCCAAGAGTTCCCATATTGATATCCTAGCTTGAGTTTTCTTCAGCTGGGTTAGTACTGAATCCTCTTTTGGTTCAAGTATTTTCTTGTAGGGTTTACTTGAGACCTTATCTAGGATAAAAGGCTCATATTGCCTCCCACTTCGTGTTATGACATCAACCTCTTCAGAAAGGTCATTCAAATCCATGACACATTGTAACAACATAACTTATAACTTTTATGTCATAAAACATGCCATTTTTTTTGTAACATTCTTATCATGTCACAAAAGAACGTCTATACTATAAATCTCCACAGAAATCCAGCATATGAGCAACACAGACACATAGGCATTATTAACATATTAAAACTCTACATGTAATGCAATGACGTCCACCATGCATATGACATACCATACCTTATTTACTATATTATTAATTCGTTTAATCATAGGCATTATTAATAGATTACAAATCATATGACAAAAATCTACATGATAAGATGATTCTAATGATGAAATGTGAGAGAGAGAGATCCTAAGCTTCAGCTGACCCACCTTGAATGATGACGGAACTGACGCTGTCAGTTGCCCTAAAGAAAACCTGGAATCATGTAAAAGAAATTTAATGAGTTGCATACTCAGTAAGTGCAAACAATGCAATATAAACAAAGCAATACTTCATAATTTCAAAATATTAAACAGAATCTGTCGTAGGCAAACTTATTTCATAGGATTCCTCTTATCCAATAAGTCATAGATACTATAATATGTGTTATCTTACACTTCCAAATATTAGTCAAAACATGATCATATACAAGTGTAAACCACATCATATAAACCAAACATGTAATTCGGTTTATCATAACTTAGCAAAATATCACAATTACAAAACATAGTTCAGGTTAATATAACTTATCAAAATAACATGGTTCCAAATCATATTCATCATCTCATAGCATAGCAATATCATAAGATGCATAATGACATGTCTTTCCTTTTTCTTTAGTTGTGATTTATCGATCAAGTGTTGCCCCGGGAATTCCACGGCATATCAGTAACCATAGCTGGCCAGGAAACCTGTAAGACCGGAATATCGTCGGTCAAAAGGGATTCGAGGATCAACCTTTATTATGCAGTATACATCAGATCATTATGCATTGTATAGGACCCGTAGGTCTTTCTATAACATATAGGACCAGTAGGTCTTTCTGTCAAATTATAGAGAGAACCGTAGGTTTCTCATGTGAAATCTGCAAACACTGGCTACGATAATCAGAATGACCATATTTAAGTCCTGTGGAAATGCATTTATAAAACATACATTTCATATCGTCAAGCTTCATATAATCATGTGACCGGGCTTCAATACCGGTTAAAACAACATATATATCTCTATAATCAAATCAAATAACTAAACTGGTCGGGTTTCAGTACCAACTCATGAACCATAAACATCGCAAGTTATATAACAGATATTTCCAATTGATCGGGCTTCAAAACAATTCATCATAAGCATATAACAACAGTTTCATACCTTACAGATGACCGGGCTTCAGTACCGGTCCAAACAGTTTAATATAACATACTTGGAAATATCATAAAGTTCAAATCAAACATATAAGTAAGTGGGTTTAGCACTTACTTCACTGTTGTGAACTCGGGTGGGCCTCGGGTAGCTTACCCCGTGCTGTTCGAGAACTCAATGCTCTAAAATTCAGGTGCTGGGCGCGTTATTTTCACCAAATGCAGCCTCCCTTGTCATTTTGGCCGCTGGCACGCAGTCCCCACAGCTCCTCGCACCCGTGCGCGCCCCTGGCTCAAAACACACACCCTTGGTGTAGTTTTGGCCAGCCTCCAGCCGCCTATCTCCCGCAGCCTCCATCCTAGAAAATTAGTCTCTTAAGCCTACTTCCCGATGATCCTACGTCCTCCTCCGGTGGCTTTCCGGTGAACTACGACAACCTTTCTCTTCCTCTACACACCCTCTAGCTAACCATCGGAGCCAAATTCCTAGAAATCCTCTAGATCTCAAGATATAAGTCGCCAAAGTTGGCTCCTCAACACTGTTTTTTTTAGAACCCAAAATTTTCCTATGTCTCAACCCAACCTTCAGCCACTTTTCGGCCACCTCCGGTGGTTTTCCAGAAAACTAAAAAGACCAAACTTTACACCAACATACCCTCTATAATCCCATATAGCCCAAACTCACTCAAGCTTCACCAATTGGAAGATATAATCCTCCAACCTTAAAACTGCCCAAAAAACAAAATCATGAACCAGAATTTTGTCTCTCTTTCCCAAACAATTTCCAGCCACTTCTTATACTATTTCACACATCTAACACTTTATAAACAACATAAAAACACACTGGAAAGGTTAGATTTAAATTCCCCTTGGATTTTCTTTCTTTTCTCTCTTCTTTTCTTCCTTTCTTTTTCCTTTTCTTTCTCTTTCTTTTCTTCTTCACTTACCCAACGTGTAACACCAATTCCCTACTATCCAGCCACTATATCTTACCTCTCCAGCTCATGTTACATCTCCCAAAACATATCCAGCAGCTGCTTAGTCATATTTTTCCCAAATCTATCCAAATTTTCCTTTACACATAACTTACACCTTAAGCATTTTCACCTTCTTTCATTTCAATCTTCCAAACTTGATTTCAATCCCTTAAACACAGCCAGCACCTACTTAATTTTTTTTTTGTGTCAAAATAATACGTATAACACGTGTTTGAAGTTTCGTAAAAATCGGAATCCGAAAATTGGTCGCGGTTCGATTGGTGCCTTAAACCAAGTCCGAAACCTTGACGATTTTTGCGGAACCGAAACTGTATGACGTCGTCGCAAAATTAGGATTCCAAAACTCTTTAAAAAATGTTAATAAATACATATAAAAATATCAAAATCATTTGGTTCATATTTTACGCGATTTCAGCATTTTTCGATCACGCGGGCCAAAAACCCTAATTAGCTCCATTTGTGTCTTTCGACGGCAAACGAGCCTATAACATAGCTTATAATTCTTATTCAAATCATATATTATCATATTTAAAACATATAATCCATGTTTAACTTAATTATCAAATCAAATCATGATGTATTTTAATGAAAATGCACGTAATGCATGAAAATGACGTCGAGACGACGTAGGTTAGGGTTTGGGGTGTCACACATATTTCATTCATTTCCAATTCTTCTTTAGTGACAATTGCATTGATCCCATGGTTAGGCAATGTATTAGTATTGATGTTTGGTTTACTTTTGGGGAGGGGTAATTATTTATAGGTCCATGAGGTTTTGCATAATATACTCTAGGGTCATTCTATTTTGGAAATTGTATCAATGGGTCCTTTAAGTTTTAAAAATTATACTATCAGGTCTTTCCATCCAGAAACGACGTCATTCAATTGAAAAAGTCAGACGATTTTGATTAAAATTTTCAAAAATGCCAAAATTACCCTCCCTTATGTATTTTACAATAGAAAAGTAGTTATTGAGAAAGAATAACAACGGTATCAACTTTCCCAGATTCCTTTCTTTCTTATTTTCCCTCTCTCGTCTGTCTCTATCAATCTGAGCTACGGCTACGGTTCAATGTCGGTTTCTTCAAATGCAGAAGGTGGCCTAGGCGTCCGGTTGCGTGGAAAACAATGCAGCATTTGTAGGAAGCCGACTATAATTAGGCTTTCGCAGTCAGCCAGAATTCCTAATAGGCTCTATTTCTGTTGTCCTGAAAATGGGTGTCAGGGTTGGCTAGGTTGGTGTGTGGATGCTAAAAATGTGAGGATGAGAGGTGGTTGCCGATAAGTGACGAATGAAGGTGGTTTAGCAATTGAGGTGGAAGCAAGTAGAGAAGACTGGGGGAAAATGGTAATAGAGATGGTAGCTATCAATACAGATTTAGGATTCCTGAAAAACTGTATCTGGATTTTTTTATGTGTATGTTTGGTTATTATAATTGTATTAGTATTTGTAATTGGGAAGATACTGTAATTCTGAATTCTCCATTAATGAAAATCATTGATTCATCTAGAATGTGTATATCTTGTTTTAGTTTTTTCCATTTGAGTTGAGGACATATTATTAAGATTTTAGATGATCTCAAATGGCAATTGGTGTATGTAAGTAATGTTAGTAAATGTTGGAATGGACCTGTACGTGTATTTGATGATTAAATGATTGATCTGTGAGAAAAGCATATTGTAGAGTAACGATCTAACAGTTTGACAATTGAAAGCAGGGGGACCTAATAGTATAATAGTTTAAAACTGGGGGACTCGATAGTATTCCTAATACAAAAGTGAAGGACTTAATAGTATAATATTTTGAGTTAAAATTGGCTAGAATGGAGGTGAAAACTAGACAACCCCACACTTGTGAACAAAACTTGGACACCTCTAAATAGAAACACAAAGAAATGCATTCATAATAGATTCACACAAAAGCAAAAAACATAATGGCAGATAAGTAGAATGAATTAACCACTACATATAAACAAAATTACATTGTTGTATGTACAACCTGAAGTCAGTTAATACAAAGGTAATGACTAAATGTACATAGATGTTTCCTAATACAAAAATATAATGATTGTTGATTTCTTTGGAAGGAGCAAGTACCCCTACATTTCAGCACTTTCTGCGCCTACTGCAGTTTGTGAACCTGCAGCTGTTTCTGAACCTGCAGCTGCAAATGACACAACAAATAGTTAAAAACTTAACTTCAGTTGAAAATAGTAAAAAAGTTACAATCAGATTTTCTTTATAAAACCTTAAAATACCTAGAGTTTTGGATGCCTTTGGACAAGTCCTCTTGTTGTGACCCCTCTCTTTGCATAGCTTGCACTTCACAATCCCAATTCTGAGTCTAGGCCTAGTGACTTTTTTTTCTCACCCTCTTCCCTTTTCCTATCACCCTTTTTTGGCCTTCCTAGCTGCCTCTTAACTTTTGGTGGGAGAATTTTATCTGCCTCATTCTCTAGTTTGAGGTCAACTTGAGGTACTGGATGAATGATGTCATTGTATGCCTGGATTAGCATTTCTTTGGAGAAGTAGGGATGGACATATTTCTCAAACTTCCCCATTCTATATCCAATTGCCAGGCAACCATGTTTGTATGGAATCCCTCAAATTTGCCACCAACCACAACTACATGTCCATTCCTTAAGGTTGATAGCAAATTTTTGAGGACCTTCTATAACCTTAAATTCCTCATTGCTTGATGGCACAATCCTACACTTGTATGGCTGTTTCACATTCTCACTAATCACTCTTAAGGCATAATCAGTTATTGAATTTTTCATTAATGTTGCCTTAGTATATCTCCTATAAGTCATGAACATACATTTATGCCTTAGCTTGTCAAGCAAATCCACAATTGACATTGCTCTCAACTTTCCCACCCAATTATTAAAACTTTCAGTCATGTTATTTGTGACATGCTGACTCTTAGACACTAGACTGAATGCATGTGCTGCCCAGTGTTCGAAAGGAATGTCCAATAACCATTTTGCTGGCTTTCCCTCATATTTGTTCTGGATATTGGACATGGCAGCCTTGAACTCCCACTCATGTGCAGACTTATAAATAGAACAAAACTCCTTAACTAAAACAATACCTGAGAATTTGGTTCTTGAATTCATCAAAATATGTCTATAGTAGAATCTGTGCTCAGATGCTGGGAATGTTTGTTGCACAGCATCAACTAGTCCCTGCTCACAACAATGTCAAACATATGCATAGCAGTCAGAACAAGCAACCACTAAGTGATACATACAACAAAAAGTTTGAATTGAGCAGGGATACTGTCGACGACCTGATTTTCAAAAACCGCCGACGGTCGGCCCTCGCCCCGGCTCGTTTCGGAAGGACGGGAGAGGTTTTGCAAAAAGCCATTTTTCGGTTCGATTTAGGAAAAACAGGCGATAAACCATTTTGAGGTTGCGGTGCCAAGCTAGTCGGTCTTAAAATCTGTTTTTGAGTCGCTACCCATTTCGGGAACTGGTTTTTAAGAAAACCAAAAAGATTTGACTCCGTTTTAATTTTGGATAAAGCACAATCCGAACCAGAAAAATTCCAGGTAAGCGGGTAGGGTAAGTTAGTCGAAATTTCATTTCGACTAACGCCCGGATTAACCGGCCTCTGAAACCAAATTTGATTTTCCAAAAATTAAAGTTAAGACTGATTTATTTTGAAAAGCTACTAGTGATATCTCTAATTCGGTGATTAAAATTGTTTGTAAAATCACAAAATAGAAAGCAATAAATTGCGGGAATTAAAATTGCAGAAAAATAAACAGCCCTTAAGTCTAAATTATTCTTTCTCCGATTCCCGGAGAAAATAATTACAAAGCGTCCTAAAATTTACATTCTACCCGAATCATACCCAAATTTAAACCCGGCGCCCAAAATTAGCAATTCTAAGCAGTTCATGAAAAATTGCAAATAAGTCCTCGAACTTTACGGAAATTACAAAAATGCCCCGTAAGGGAAAATTGCCATTCGGCACATACAACATTTAAATAACACCAAACAACATTCACAACACATTAAACATGTCAATCAAACAATTATAAGCAAAATAAGGAAAATTACATTTTAGCCCCCATATTTTACAAAATTACAAAATGGTCCCAAAAGTTATTTTTATTACAAAATTAGCCCTAAAAACAGTTTACAACATTCAAAGCATGCCAAATTATCAAATTGGTTCAAAAGGGGAAAATTACCATTTTAGTCCCCGAGGTTTGGAAAATTACCAAATTGCCCCCAATTTGCAAATTTCACAAAACAGCCCCATATTCATGTTAAATGACCATATAACTAATAAAACATGCATAAGCATTCAAGGGCATTCATCACAAGCTAAACATGCAAATTTTCCATTTTAGCCCTCTTAACATGTCAAATTACTAAACTGCCCCCATTACATGCTTTTCTTCCCCAAACATCCTTTTCATAAAAATCAAGATTTGTAAAGCAGTCCACCTCACATAACACAAGCACAGACTGGAGATTTGAACATTCTTGACAAATTTTAGTCACACACTTCAATTTTCACTCATGATCTTCATAACAACATGTTGAACAAGTTTTGGCAATTCCGGATTTGAATCTTTTTGTCACATGCCATCAAAACATAATCACTTAATCATATAACAATCATTTCCAGAGTTCAAAACAAACATCAAATCGCACTATCAAACTGTAATGCCTGTTGTCATTCAAAGCACTCTGCCCACTTGTTCTTTTCCTACTTTCTATAACATACCAATGTACCTCAACAATTTCAGTTTACATATAATACCATCATGTGTTTAATGCAACTCTTTGAAGTCTCATGATTTTATCCAGACAGACTTTCAATCTCATAAACAGTATCATACAACTTCAACAGACAACATCAATGAGCAACTGTAACTGATCTCAACAAGCATTCAGGTAATCATATAGAAACAGGCTACCACATTTGGTTCAGACAGGGCTACAAAATGCTCAAAGTTGACACTTTGATGACAATCAGGGATAGTTGATCCTAGATAGTTAGTCCTATTTGGTAAACAGTTACCAAATGCTACTGAAGATGAACATGGAAGCTGTAATGTTTGCTGTGAACCATATGACAGCTTCTTATTTTACAACAGACAAGTGAAATGCAACAAACAAGACTATGGAACAAGACATGTTTGGATTTTATATAAAAAATAAGGCAGTAAGGCCGACATTCAAAGTCAGTCTGCACAATCTGGTTTTCCTAGGTCATTGCATGCAGAATCAGTCTTAAGCAGCCAAAACAACATCTAGTCATTTATGTACAGCATGCCTTGCTTTGTAAACAAACCAGAGGGACTCCACTTTATGCACCTAAGTAACCAAAACTAATAATAGCCAACAGCAACCTAATCTAATTCCAGCAAGCAGCTCACATTCTCAACATGTAAATGCCACATAGACAGCCCAACAGAAAGCTTAACAGAAAGTTTATAGAATGTTGATGCAGAAACATAAGTAGGCTATATACAACATTCAACACAGCATTTACATACGATAACATCCAGCAACTGGACTCAAAACAGAAAGGCATAAAATATTAAACAAAAACCAGAGGCACACAGCAGATGGCATTAAACAAAAACCTCAATGATCCAATATTTCATATTCTCAAAATGCAAGCTTTAATCATCAACACAGGAATGTATAGAAGCACATATTCAGTCTGGCTCCCAGATATCACATAACATCATGAACAGGAAGTAAAGAACGAAATTGAAATTAAACCAGAAGCAAAAGGGGTACCTCAGTAATGCCTTTCAATTCTTTATTGAAATTCCAAGAATCTTTACAAGTTGATATTCTTTACAGCAACAGAAACAAGTTCCTAAATCTAATTTTTGGTTTCGAAGCCCTGAATTACAAAATCCCCAATTTATAATCCAGAAACCCTAGATCGATTTTCCCCAATTTGGAACCCTAGAATCTAATTACACCCCCGATTACAGAGATTAAAGATGAAATTCTCTCAAATTGAATACAGGAATTAAAAGCCCTAAACGAAGAACAGAAAGCTTACTGTTTCTATTTTCTCTCTAGAACCCTCTCCCTTCGAAAATCCCTCCGATTTTTCTTCTTCGAAAATCCTCCACCTCCCCTTTTCAAGGAAAGGTCTTGTGATCCTCCCGCGGCCACGTCGCTCTCTGGAGCAGCCTCCTCAACGTCCACTCGACGCTTTTTCTTTAGTCTTCATCGAGCCCACTTTCTGTCTTCTCCTCTTCAGGTTCTGTCTCTATCACGGTCGCTTCTGTCTTTCCTCCTTTCTCTGTTCATTTCTAGTTTGATTACAAACTCTGATTCGATTCATTTTCTGTTTCTCATTAGGGTTCTTAATGTTTTCCCCTTTCTCGATTCGATTTCGTTTTTCTGAGGCTTCGTTTGATCCTTTCTGTTTCGATCTATTTTGTTCTGATTTCTTTATTTTTTTGTTTTCCACTTAAACAAAACGATGTCGTTTCATAGTGGGACGGCGCGTTTTGGAGCTTTCTTTCTGGCACTTTCGCTTTCCACCCCTCCGGTTTCCAGATTTCGACTTTGGCCCCCAGAACTTTGGGTCCGTTTTCAATTAGGCCCCTCCTTCCTTTCCAATTTTCCTTTTTCTTTCAATTCTTTTCAATTTAATCCTTTTTCTTAATTTTCTCCAAATTTTATCAATTATACCCTTCTAATTAATTTTTCAAATTAATTAAAATTAAAAACATAAAACATACTCCGATTGAAAATCGAAATTAAGAATAAAACATAAACATTTGCCATTTTAATCTTAAAATTGATTTTTAAGATTAAAATCACAAATTACTCTTTTAATTCTTTTTCTTTCTTTTTCTTCTTTTTATATTTTTCATATTTTTTGCAACTTGAAAAATAAAAACACATTGACAGACATATATTTTTGCAACTAGAAGGGAATTTGAGAATTCTTTTAAAACATAAAAAGGATTAAAACATTAGGAAAATATTTTGGAAAAGAGGAAAATCGAGCTGAGTAGGACTTCTAGAAATTCCGAGCCTGGAGCTCTTATTATCCTCGGATATTTTGGGGTGCACAAATTGAGCATCAACAGTTTGCCCCCACTTTGATATAAATTGTGCTTCACACGAATTTATATCAAAGTAACAGTTGACGCCGAGATAGAGATACTTACCTCGGGGTTTGCTGATATTTGGTGAAAGTGGCTTCGCGGCTTTCTGCGGCATCCGGTTGAAATTGGAAGTGGTTTCTCCAATTTTTGACAATTTTTTGAGTTGAAAGTGGCTTCACCACTCTCATTCCGACTTCTGGTTGTTTTAGAAGTGACTTCTGGTGTTCCCCCTTCGGCAAGAACACTTACAACGACTCAACGATTTCTTTTTCAACGAAAAAGGCAAATGATGTTCGTCCCTTGACGAGAACATCTGGTGTTCCCCCTTCGGCAAGAACACCTATAATGACTCAACGATTCCTTTTTCAACGAAAAAGGGCAAATGATGTTCGTCTTTCGACAAGAACATCTAGTGTTCGCCCTTCGGCAAGAACACCTATAACGACTCAACGATTTCTTTTTCAACGAAAAAGGGCAAATGATGTTCGTCTTTCGACAAGAACATCTGATGTTCCCCCTTCAGCAAGAACACCTATAACGACTCAACGATTCCTTTTTCAACGAAAAATGGCAAATGATGTTCGTCTTTCGACAAGAACATCTGATGTTCCCCCTTCGGCAAGAACACCTATAACGACTCAACGATTCCTTTTTCAACGAAAAAGGGCAAATGATGTTCGTCTTTCGACAAGAACGTCTAATTTTCCCTCTTCGGCAAGAACACCTACAGCGACGCCTATTTATCAATAAAGGAAAATGATGTTCGTCCCTTGAGAAGAACATCTGATGTTCCCCCTTCGGCAAGAACACCGACAACGACGCAACGACTTCCTTTTTTAATGAAAATGGAAAACGACTCCTTTTTCGACGAAGAAGGTAAATGACTCCTCTTTTCGAGGTAACGACTCCTTGGGGATCGTTCAACTATCAATGGTGGATTTAATCCTTCAAGCTTGACATTGATCTTCAAAAGAACATTAGTAAGATACTGATCATTGTTCTTCTGTGGAAATAGACATTGAGTGACAATTCCAAACTCTGTTGCGGGGACAGACATTGAGTCACAATTCCAAACTCGGCAAGATTTTTCTTCTTCCAAGGACCATATGTGTTATGGTTTTTTTCCTTAGGAAGTCGATGAAATTTAGACTGGATTTCATCAAATGTTTTGGTGACTCTGTCCATAAACATAACCCGCACATGTTGGACTTTTTTTTTCAATTACTTCACGACAGACCTTCCACAGAAGTTATTTTTAATTCACTGTATCTCACTAGACCTTGTACAAGTTTACGAACATCACATCATGTAGGTGAATTCGACTTTTCCTTGTCCGAATTCCAAGTGCTTATCTTCCGATAAGGCTCTGAAGGTTCCATCATTTCTGAAAATGGCTCCTTTACAAACGACGAACTTGGATTCAATGCTTATCTTGCGATAAGGCTCCGGAGATTTCACCATTAATGAAAATGGCTTCTCCACAATTTGGATGCTTATGTTTCGATAAGGCTCTGTAGATTCCACCATTAATGAAAATGACTTCTCCTCAATTTGAATGCTTATCTTTCGATAAGGCTCTGGAGATGTCCACCATTAATGAAAATGGCTTCTCCTCCATTTGAATGCTTATTTTTGATAAGGCTCTGGAGATGTCCATCATTAATGAAAATGGCTTCTCCTCAATTTGAATGCTTATCTTTCGATAAAGCTCTGGAGATGTCCACTATTAATGAAAATGGCTTCTCCTCAATTTGAATGCTTATCTTTCGATAAGGCTCTGGAGATGTCCACCATTAATGAAAATGGCTTTTCCTCAATTTGAATGCTTATTTTCGATAAGGCTCTGGAGAGTCCACCATTATTGAAAATGGCTTCTCCACAATTTGAATCCAAGTTCGATGCTTACAACTCCCTTCACGAAAGTTAACGACAACAACAATACAATGCTCGTACCTCGTTAAGAGCAACTGACAAAGATAACACAACGCTCGTACCTCGGTAAGAGCAACTGACGACGATAATATAATGCTCGTACCTCGGTAAAAGCAATTGACAAAAGACAATGCTCATACCTCGGTAAGAGCAACCGACAACAACAATATAGCGCTCGTACCTTGGTAAGAGCAAACGACACGACGCCTATCTTTGGAAAAAGACAAAAAAACTCACACCCATCTCTCGAGAAGGGCACAACAACTCACACCTATCTCTCGAGAAGGGCGCATTTATCGACTCGATTCTTATAAATTAAAGGGTAGTGACCACTAACCTTTTCAGCTCAGCTTTCTTTGCAACTTGTTTGTTCATTTGACGCTTTCCGCTATCTCCAAAGGGTCAGCGAGTTCCCATTATTCTGTCTTTGAAGCTGAACAACGGATTGGCACTCCGGCGCCCTTCTGGTTCGACTCTGTGTTTATTCCTGGCTTTTCTGCAGATGTCCTCCGGGACCTGATGTTCCAATTGTTTGCTTTTTGCGAATCCTCATTCTCTTTCCATTCAGTCCTCTTGAATTTTCTTAGCGGTGTGACTACCGCCATTCATTCAGCCTGAAGCTGTGATGCTTCTACAACTAATTTATACATCTGGTGGTCCCCACCATCTCAAAGGAATCTGCGAGATCCCAGTATTCCGCCTTCCACACTGAATGACAATTCTGGCGCTCCGGCCTTTCTGGTTTATTCCTGAAAATTTAAACAGCAAAATGCAAGATGCATGTGGGTTATTTATGTATGCATGAATGTTTTTGTTTCATTCAGGTGTAAGCCTTCTGAGGACTCATCTTGAAATGGCTCCGCGCCGAGTAGGGTCAGGGAACTGCCATCGAGATCTGTCTGACACCGAAAAACGTTGAACTGCTGGAGGAATTCAAGTACTAACCCAGCTGCTGACTTTTGACTCTCACTGTCTCTGTTTGTGAAAGTGTGCGACACACGCAGAGATTTTCCTTTCTTGACCACCCCGGGACTTTTCACCATTCTTCTTGAAAGTTCGTTGCCCCCTGATTGGACTATAGCATAACGCGCAAAGACTGCTTTTCGGGATTCTATCAACATTTGGTATACCAGCTCGTTGCCCCCTGATTAAAGCGATTGTTCCATATTTCTTCATTTAAGAGCATCCTGATTTCTGAATGAACTACCCTATCTTCTCACAACATGCTTCTGCATTTTTATCTTTATACAAATGTTTTCAATAGAATAGCTAGCATTACTTCAAACTATCTTAAGTCACACAGACTCACAAATTCTCTCATGTTTAAAGGTTACAGTGTGTGCACTTGGTGTTCATCATGGTGAGCTAAGAATCACCATAGGCTTGCTTCGAAACCTAAACTCCACTTGTAGTGATTGCAAATTCAAATCAAAAGGTCTTTTCTTTCGGTTGTAATGGGGCCTGGGCTAAGGTTAGACAAAATGGAAATTTTTGGCTTTGTTTTGAAGGAATCACTTTTCTAGTGAACCACCTGAAGTATTGTTGATTTTCTATTCTGAAATGTGCTTTATTTCTTAAGAGTCATTCTAACCCTTTTTATTTGCAACTTTATTTCCTAAGAGTTTTTTTTTGTAACTCTTTCTTATTTTCAGCTTTGTTGCTCTTCATCATTGTCTTATTCTTTCTTTTGATTTTGGTTTTAGTTTCCTTTTCTAAGGACTTTGACTTCTTATTTTTTTTCTTTCTTCTACCTTTTATTTTTGATTTTTTCTTTTGTCAATTCAACCAGATTATCGTTTTCTTTTCTTTCTCTTTAGTGTATTTCATACATTATTTTTATTCAACTACTTCTTATTCGGTTTCTTTTGAAACGATCGGTTTGCTTAGGCTAGAAGGGGCTCATCTAGAGGCTTATTCAAGTGGGTTGGCTCTTTAAGCTAAATGGCTGTTCCTAATTACCTTTATCACTTTTGAATTTGCAATCCTAACTTTAGCCTAAGAAAGGTTACGAAGCAAGTTCTAGGATTCTTAAACTGAGCATGTGAACTCTCTCACAAGAATTTAATAGTGTTTAAGCTCGATTCTCACAAAATATATGCAATAACAGTTCAAAGTAATAAAAGCTATTCAGATGAAAACACATACATAAAGACAAAATATTGAAACATGATTCGGATATTGTTCTCAAGTTGAAAAGTTGTTCAACAAAAGCAAAAACTAAGTCAAAGGAATCCTCAATTCTGACTAGTCTTAATCACTACGGAGCTGCGCTGCGACAATATGGAAGTGGGTTATTCCTGGTGCTTGGGTTGCCTCTGTCCGGATCAGGTATTTCTCCCTGTTCGATCAAGTCTTGGATCTCATGTCTCAGACGCTTGCAGTTATCAGTGTCATGCCCTTTGACTTGATGGAACTTACAATAAGCCCGGAGGTTGAAAGATGCAGGAAGTGGATGTGGAAGAGGTTTTGGTTCAAGCGATCGAAGGAAACCCAATGGTTGAAGCTCTCTTAATATTTCTGATATAGGCATACTGAGCTCGGAAAACTTCCTCGAAGCTTTGACAGTTGACACACTTGCTGCGGCTACCACAGACTTTCCCCAGGACTTGGAAGAATGGTCGCCACTATCCAGTCTAGCCCGTTTGTACCTCTGGGCATATGGTTCAATATTCAAATTCTTTAGGGCTCGAGCAACTCCTTTTTGAATCTTAGCATCGACCTCGGCCTCCAGTTCGGCTTTTATTTTGGCCTTCATTCTTCTCATAGCAATTCCAAACTCATGAGGGTCAATGGCTTTGCTTGAACTATTTCTTGCCATGTTGCCAATAGTTCCTAATTCATCTCCGGTGTATTCTTCAAAATTGTAACCAAGATTATTCCTGGTTTGCAGCTGGGCATTAATTCTCTCCATTTCCTTATTCATTACCCCCAACTCCTCTTCCAAGGAAGATTTTCCTTTTACAGGACCAACGGGTACATCGGTTGCCTGTTTAGCGGACTTGGCCCTTTTTATCGATTCTGCGTGATAGGCAGCATCATATTCTATCAGCATTGGGTCGACAACTTCCGACCCTTTTCCTTTTTCAGACACAGAGGGTACAATTGGTGCCTGAGTCTGGGCCTGAGGTGCATAACCTAATTCAACCAACTTCGCAGCTAGTAGTTCGTTGAGCATCACTTCCACTTCTGCTCGGGTGTATCGGGGCTCACTAGGATCAGTTTCCGGATTTTCTGCAGTTTGTCTGTCAGCCATATCAACTTCAATTTTGGGTTCAAGACTCGCTTCTGCTGAGATTGGAATGCTCGGGATTCTGACTAATCTCTCAGACGGTTCTCTGACCCACGTTGGCACAATGCTTTCTCGGGTTGAATCACTCGACGACTATAACCCTCTGAGAAACAAAATTGTTAGAAAAGGGAATGTATGCATGGATGCATGAAAATGTAGAATGTGCACAACACATGAATGCAAGCTAATGTGTCGGTTAGTTGTCATGGATCATCGGTCCTCCACCGCAGCTGGTTGGAGACTTTGAAAAGTTTTGCCTGAGTAGGCGAGTATAGTTTAGCACGAAACTTTTAGGATGTCTTCTGTCATTAACTAGCCATTTTTCGGTTTTCTAGTTAATCATTTTCTCTCTATACCCTTTCTTTTTGCCTTAAGCGGGACTGTCACTTAAGCAAGGCGTTATTTTCATTTTTCTGTTTTTCTATTTTCTGTTTTTCTATTTTTTCTATTTTTGTTCGGTTCTCACTTTCTCACTTCTCAAAAGACATCAGAAATGCATCGGCTAAAAATTTCATTTCATAACAGAAGGGGTTCAGTTTTACAATTATGTACAAATGTTTGGATGACTACAATACAAATCAATGCGACGCTAAACGTCATGAATAACTATTCTTTGTTGCTGAGCAAAAGATTTTGGCATCGCCTCGGGTTCCAAACTTTGTTTTCTGAACATCAACTGTGAGCTTTGTTGGATCTTAAGAGTATGTTCGGGATTGGTTATCCCGTCTTTCCTCGGCAAAAAGACTCAAATTAAACAACCAACTGGGGTGTTGGGGTCACGGCCCATAGCTGCAACCGACTTCCTAAATGGCTGAAATGAAAACACGTTACGTGATGCATGAAAACAGTGCAATATTTACAAAATGGGGGGAACGGGAGGTAGAAATGCATGAACTCCGCCCTTATATCTCCCGCACACGAATTCGATTGGTCAAAATTCCGACATCTAAAAATCCTAGGATTTTTGGTTTAAATCTCGACAGTCAGTGGGGGACTTTGAGATTGACGATAACTCTCGCATTTAGGATGATGTTTCAAAGCAACAACACATCAAATTGGGTAATTTTTCCTAAACGGAAGTAGCTACGGTCGACTATATGTGGGCTTAGTCGGGTTTGACAAGTCTCGGGTTCCGTAAGCGAGATTTCGGCTTTGGAGGCCTTAACCTTTTATATACCCGTAGGTACGAGACTTACGGTTGATAAGAATTACCAGTACCCCGGCTTGTATATCCGAAAATTTTCGGGAAAGCAGCAACCGATCATACTGATAACCTTACCAGAGGGTGATAAGGGTAGAACGGAGATAGAAGATGATGAAGTATGCAATGCAATTTCCTAAACAGTTTATAGGGAAAGCGATAAAACAGACAACAAACGACAAAAATCACCGAGCGATTTATTTTTTTGCAAAAAGTCTCAACTTTAAAGTCGGAAAACTAATTTGGGTTTTATTTTGAAAAGAGTTTACCCATTTTACAGTAAAAAATT
Organism: Croton setiger; assembly: GCA_948099555.1. Classification (NCBI taxonomy): domain Eukaryota; kingdom Viridiplantae; phylum Streptophyta; class Magnoliopsida; order Malpighiales; family Euphorbiaceae; genus Croton; species Croton setiger. The sequence goes on from CANUEY010076077.1 coordinate 21,563, forward strand.
TAGTGAGAAAATCAGAGATTAACTGTAAATCCCCAGTGGAGTCGCCAAACTGTCGACGACCCGATTTTCAAAAACCGCCGACGGTCGGCCCTCGCCTGGGCTCGTTTCGGGAGGACGAGAGAGGTTTTGCAAAAAGCCATTTTTCGGTTTGATTCAGGAAAAACAGGCGATAAACCATTTTGAGGTTGCGGTGCCGGACTAGTCGGTCTTAAAATCTGTTTTTGAGTCGCCACCCATTTCGGGAACCGGTTTTTAAGAAAACCAAAAAGATTTGACTCCATTTTAATTTTGGATAAAGCACAATCCGAACCAAAAAAATTCCAGGTAAGCGGGTAGGGTACGTTAGCCGAAATTTCATTTCGACTAACGCCCGGATTAACCGGCCTCTAAAACCAAATTTGATTCTCAGATCACAACCTTTTCAACTCTCCTGTAAAAGGGAACCCAAATGTCACTTACAAGACTAACTCACTCTTGAGGCTTTCACTTATAAAAAAGATGTAAAAAAATAAAAAAATCCTTAAGCAACTCAATCCACCTTCTCTGTTTGGAGTTCAATTCTTTCTGTGTCATCAGATATTTCAGACTCTGGTGATCGATGAATATCTGGAAAGTCTCTCCATAAAGGTAATGTCTCTAGATTTTCAAAGCAAAAATCACTGCGGCTAGCTCGAGATCATGAACTGGATATGACTTTTCATGTGTTCTCAGCTTCCGTGAAGCGTATGCAATAGCATTAACCCACTGCAATAAGACACAGCCCAATCCCTGATAAGAAGCATCGCTATAAACCACAAATCCACCTGTACCTGAAGGAATAGTCAACACTGGTGCTGTAGTTAACTTCTCCTTCAACTGATCAAAACTGTGCTGGCAAGCCTCTGACCAAAGAAAAGGAACATCTTTTCTGAGCAACTTGGTCAAAGGTGCTGCAATCAAGGAGAACTCCTCGATAAACCGGCGATAATAACCGGCCATACCAAGGAAACTCCTGATTTGTAACGCTCCGTGGTTGTGGCCAATTCTAAATTGCTTCTACCTTTCTGGAATCCACCTCGATCCCATCACCTGATATAACATGCCCCAGAAACATCACGTGATCCAGCCAATATTCACACTTACTGAACTTGGCGTACAACTGTTTCTTTCGAAGAATCTGCAGAACAGTCCTCAAATGTCTCTCATGCTCCAATGGATCTTCTGAATAGATCAAAATGTCATCGATGAACACTATGACAAACTTGTCAAGGAATGGATGAAATATATTGTTTATCAATGCCATGAACACAGCTGGAGCATTCGTCAACCCGAATTGCATTACTAGGAACTCGTAATGACCATACCGAGTCAGAAAACTGTCTTCGGAATATCCTCTGTGGCTATCTTCAGCTGGTGGTAGCCTGATCTCAGATCAATCTTGTAACATCCTTGGCCAAAAGCATACGTCTTTTTGACGTCATTTCACACATTTTATGCATTTTTATTTAAATGCATCAGAGTATGACATGATATATTGCATGTACATGAAATATATAATTTGGGAAATGATTATAAATGAGTTAAAAATGATAAACAAGAGTGGTTTTAAGTTCGTTTATCGTCGAAAGACATAAACGGAGCCAATTAGGGTTTTTGGCTCGCGCGATCGAAAATTTTCGAAAC
>CANUEY010076098.1:0-10659 GCA_948099555.1 Croton setiger
AATTTTACCCTTTTTCATTATTTTCTTCTTTTTCATTCTCTCTCCAATTTTAAAATTCACTTCTTCTCTTTTTTTTTTAAATTAAAATAAAACCCCTAGACCAATAATTAGAAATAAAGACAAAAATAAAAATAGAAATAAGAATAAAATAAAATAAATTCTTTGTACTAAAATTCAATTTAATTAAAAACAACACTAAACTCTTTTTTTTTCCTTTTATTTTATTCAAGACCTACTTAATATATTTTTTAAAGAAGAAAATTTTGGAATTAAAAATATTTAAATATTTTTGAAGAGAAAGAAGAACTGAGCTGCTTCGGAATTCTGGAAATTTCGCGTTTGGAACTTTTATCATCATCGGTACTTTTCGGGGGCGAAAATCAAGCGTCAACAATTATGTTAAGCAATTGTTTGTTTGAGTCTTTCGTTTACGCAATCATTGCTGATCAATCCAAACTTTGATCAGCAATGATTTATAGCAATTTTACAGGAACGAATAAAATCCCTTGACAACGTTTTTAAAGATTACAAATTGAAGTAAATAGACTCATGTTTTCCAATTGATTTGGAAACTAGAAATCCCCAAAATTTCAAACTGAACTCCTTAAACTAAAAATTCCCAATTTCTGGGCAGAAACCCTAGAATTCCTACTGGGAATTGCTTGCAGTTTTATGTGCGGAAACTCTCGATTCTCTCCCCTCTGTTTATTTTCTGGAACCCTCAATTACAATCACAAAAAACCCTCCAATTTTTTTGGAACCCTCGCCGCTGGACCTTTTGCTTCTGGCCTCGTTTTCCTTTTGTAGCTCGAGCCGTCTCCTCCTTAGACGTCGTCTTCCATTCCAACTGCTTCCTAATTCTTCGATCTCCTCTTCGCGGATGTCTCAACTTCTTCGATTCCCTTTTGCCTCACGTCTTCGGTCTCTTCTTCATCTCTGCCTTTGTGTTCTTCGATCGTCTTCGTCTATTGGCAAGCTTCTGTTTCTTTTCCTTTCTTTTATTTTTTATTTTTTGTTTTTCCTGGGCTCAAAACGACGTTGTTTTAGGCTTGTATGTTGCGTTTTGGCTTTAATGAAACGCGCCGTTTCATTACTTAATGAAACGGCATCGTTTTGGACGTCTGAAATCAGGAATATAAATGCTGAAACAAACCGATTCTGGTTCGGTTCGGTTCAGTTTTATTTCCTTCTCCTTCTCTTTTCTTTAATTTCTTTTTCTACCCCTCTTCTTTCCTCCTTCCTTTAATTTCGTCCTCCCTTCCCCCAAATCTTCCTCTCTACTTCCAATTTCTTTTTCAAATTCCTCCTTTTCTTTTATTTTCTTTCACATTTTTCCCTTTTTTCCTTTTTTCCCTTCTAATTCTTCTCTCTCTTTTATTATTTTTTTCATCTTTTCTTCCTTTAATATTTTCCCTCTTTTTTTTCCTCTTTTTTCCTTTTCTCAATTTTTACAAAATAAGGAGAAATTAAAAATAAAATAAATGTACTTTCTTTTCCTTAAACATTTCTCTTTTAGATTTTGGGGGTCAAAAATCTAGCGTCAACAGTTTGCCCCCACATTGATATAAATTGTGCGAAGCACAAATTATATCAAAGTATCAATTGACGCGGGGATGATGGTACTTACCTCGAAAGATTGTTGATGAAGAAGCCATTCATTGTCTTCAAAGGAATCTCTTGCTATCTTTAAGAAGTTTTACTGTAGAGATCATCAATCGTGGTTGGAAATTACCGTTTATCTTCGGAAACCGGCCATTATCTTTGGAAGGTTTACCTTTTCACTGTCTGTGAGGAAACCTGGCAATCTGAAGTGACTATCCAATATCTTTGGAAACCACCCTCTATCTTTGGAAACCAACCATTATCCTTGGAAGGTTTAATCTCTCGCTGTCTGTTGGGAGAATCTGGTTATCTTGAATTATCCTTTGTCTTCGGAAACCACACTTTATCTTCGGAAACCACCCGATATCTACGGAAGGTTTAATCTCTCGCTGTCTGTTGAGAGAATCTGGTTCTCTTAAACTATCCTCTGTCTTCAGAAACCACCCTTTATCTTCGGAAACCACCCGATATCTACGGAAGGTTTAATCTCTCGCTGTCTGTTGAGAGAATCTGGTTATCTTAAACTATCCTTTGTCTTCGGAAACCACCCTTCATCTTAGGAAACCTCCCGATATCTAGGGAAGGTTTAATCTCTCGCTGTCTGTTGAGAGAATCTGGTTATCTTAAACTATCCTTTGTCTTCAGAAACCACCCTTTATCTTCGGAAACCATCCGATATCTACGGAAGGTTTAATCTCTCGCTGTCTGTTGAGAGAATCTGGTTATCTTAAACTATCCTTTTGTCTTCGGAAACCACCCTTTATCTTCGGAAAACACCCAATATCTACGGAAGGTTTAATCTCTCGCTGTCTGTTGAGAGAATATGGTTGTTCTGAAAAAGCTACCTTTTGTCTTCGGACTCTATCCATTGTCTCTGGAAGGTCTTGAATTTTTTGTTTTCCAATCCTTCATTTCTATTTTTTTTTAACTCCCCTATTTCATAGGGTATTTTATTCTTGCAAAACTCTAATTCAAATACGCAAATGTGTTGTCAGTCAAATGCATGTATGCATGGATTTCAAAATGCAACTCTATTTTAATGCAATGGCTACAAGCCATGAAGCTATCCAGGGTGGCGCAGATTTCACAATTGCCTTTTCAGAAGATCCCGTTTCAGGACCTATCAGATGGCTTTTTTTATTTCTCTCCTAATTGTGTCCATTTCTTTGACACTTCTTCTGAATATATTTTCAAATGCTTTTTACCTGTCAGAGCTTTTCATGCCCCCATAGCTTTTCTTATCTTTCTTCGTACGAGTCTGTTGCCCCTTGACTGGAGCAATCTCTTCATTCTTTTCCTTTTAGAAGCTTCTCGATTTTAAAAAGGCAAACCTATTGTTCTTCTTCTAATCATTCTTTGACCGTTAAAGGATTGTTCAACACAACACATTTTAGTGTTTTGTCTTTATACCAGTATTTTCATCAAGATAATTAGCTTCACTTCAAGTTGTTTTAAGTCACTCGAACTCACAATTCCACTCATGTGTTTAAAAGGGTTATTCATGTATGCACTCAACATTCACCGTGGTGAGCTAAGAGTCACCATAGGCTTGCTTCAAAACCTAACCTCCAGTTGTAGTGGTTACAAATCCAAATCAAAAGGTCTTTTCTTTGGTTGTAATGTGGCCTGGCTTAAGGGTTGGACAAAATGGGATATTTTGGCTTATTTTGAAAGAATCACATTCTGGTGGACTGTTTGCAACATTATCAGCTTTCTAGTTAAGAGTACTTCTCATTTTCAATTTGTTTCATTTCTTAAGAAATTTTTCTAACTCTTCCTTGCTACTAGCTGTTTTTCCTTCCCTTTTTATTTTCTTTTACTTTCTTTCTCCCGACTTTCATTCTCTCTTTTTAGCTTTTCCGTGTCTTGATGACACTGTCACTTTCACTTATCTTTCATTTCTTTGCTTCTTTATGTTTCTTAGGCCTTTTACCTATGTGATCTTTCAAAATGGATGATTGAGAAAGTTATTTTCTTTTAGCTAGCAGATTGTTTGGTTAAAGAAACGACTGGTTTACTTTTGGCTAGAATGGGCTCATCTAAAAGGTTTATTCAAGTGGGTCAGCATTTTAAGCTAAATGGTAATCCCTAATTTGCCTTTATCATTTTTGAATTTGCAACTCTAACCTAAGCTTTAGGAAGGTTGTGAAGCAAGTTCTAGGACTCTTAAGCTGAGCGCGGGAACTCACTCACAAAACTCTATTTAGTGTTTAGACTCAAAACTCATAAAATGATGTAAAAACAATTCAAAGTAATGATGATTATCTTAATAAAAAGACATATTATAAAAACAGAATACTAAAAGTTAATTCGAACATTGCTCTGAAACTCAAACATTGTTCAACATTCTCAGATAAATAAAAGCAAAAGCCAAATCATAAGGTTCTCTTCTTCAATTCAACCAATGTTTTAAGGTAGGGCTACACTGCGGAAGTCAGGAAGTGGATTGTTCACGATGTTAGGCTTGCTCTTCTCCAGGTCAGGTATCTCTCCCTGCTCGATTAAATCTTGGATTTCAATTCTTAGCCTGATGCATTTGTCCGTCTTATGCCCATTGGTGGAACTCACAATAAGCATTCTCGTTATAATTGTTGGCCAAAGGATTCGGTGGTCGAGGATCAAGAGGCTGGAGGAGTCCCTGTGAATTGAGCTTTTTCAATACTTTGGAAAGTGATATTGGAAGTTTGGAGAACTTCATTGGAGCCTTAACAGCTGCTATATCTATCTCTGACACTGCAGACTTACTCCCTAACCCTGCTGACTTGTTTCCGTTTCCTTGATATCCGGCTTTTCTAAACTTTTGAGCATATTTCTTTTTTTCATTGCTCTGGTCTTCAATGCTCAGACCCACCTTGTAAACTTGAGCAAAAGACTCCAAAGGCATATAGTACATTTTGCTTCTATACTGAGGAAGGGTACCTTTGATGAATAACTTGATTTGATCTTCAGCATCTGGTCTTTTCTTCATTGAGAGAGCTTAGACCGCCATCTCATTAAATATTCTGCAAAGGATTCATCTGCTTTTTAAGCAGTACACTCCAGGTCTCTCATGCCCACATCCATTTCAGCATTGAAGGCATATTCCCTGAGGAACAAAGCAGAGAGCTCATTCCAATCCCTAGTTTGTTTCTTATCAAGATTGTATTACTAGGTCTGCACTGTGCCGACAGTGGGAAAATTTTGACAATGTCCTCTGGTGGGCTACCACTAATTTCCATCAAAGACTTGTATTGCATCAGGTGAATTCTTGGATTGCCCACACCATTATACAGAGAGAACTTTGGCATCTTATAAGCTACAGGTGTAGCTTTCTTAGTAAGCCCTTTGATTCATGAAGGTTTTCATCTTTTCAAGCTGCTTGCTTAACTTGCTAACTTCATCAGAGGTCTCTCTCTCAGCTCTAAATTCTTTCTCCTCAGTCTGCTCTTTTGTTTTTCGAACCATAGACTCGGCCCTGTCATTGCCCCCAATCCCCACTACTTCATCCATGTCAATTTCAATTGCAGGGGCCATACCCTCGTCCAACAGCTGTTGGTATAGTTCAAGGTCTTGATGGTATAGTTCCGGGTCTATCCGGTACCTCATTGGTTTCTTCCCCTTGTCTTTGGGTACCGAGTGTACTGATTGGGAAGGTTCAACGTTCATGTTCTTTATAGCCTGGGCAACCCCTTCTTGAACCCAAGCATTGATCTCAGCCTCCATCTCCGCTTTCATCTCGGCCCTCATCTTTCTAATAGCGGCCTCAAACTCATTTGAGTCGGTGACTTTGCTGGGACTTTCTCTTGCCATTTCGGGTGAACTGATACTGCAGGTACTGACACTAGGTGAACGGGACTCTCTGACTAGCCTGCCGTGGATTCTTTGCCACCCCGATCTTCTTGGATTTAGAGGAGCTATTGTGGCTATATGGTTGTACATCGGAAACTGTTATCATATGGTGCATGTATGCATGCATGGATGCATATTTACAAAAATTAAACAAACAAGATGAATGCAATTTTAATGAGTCGATTAGCTATCATGGAACATCAGTCCTTTCCCGTAGCTCTTTGAAGAACTTGAAAAGTTTTGTCTAAGTAGGCGAGTATAGTTTAGCATAGAACATTTAAGATGTCTTTTGTTATTAACTAGCCATTTTTGGTTTTCTAGTTAATTATTTTCTCTCTTTTACCCTTTCTTTTTGCCTTAAGCACGTTTGTCACTTAAGTAGGGTTTCATCATTCTTCTTTTTTTTTGACTTTCTTTTCATTTTTTTATTTGCTTTGTTCTCACACTCGCTTCAAAAGACACCAGAAATGTAATAGCTAAAATCTCCACTTCATTGAATCACAAAAGGGTTTGATTTACAATTGTTTTCCAAAACAATTACATGACAAAAATGTGGGCATGCTTTAGGCTTGTGAATTTTGATTGTGAGCGCTGATGGGCTCCGACATTGTGTTTGGGATAGGGCTATCTCATCTGTCCTCGACAAAAGGTCTCAAGTAAAGCAACCAACTGGGGTTAGGGCCCATAGACCATAATTGTAATCGACTCCTAAATGGCTGAAAAAGAAAATCACGTTACATGATGCATGATAGAATTATTTACAAAAGTGGGGGAACGAGAGGTAGGAAATGCATGAACTTCCACCCCTATATCGCCCACACACGAATTCGTTTGGTCGAAATTCCAACATCTAAAACCCTAGGATTTTTTGTCTAATCTCGACAGTCATCGGGGGACTTTGACATTGTCGTTTTTCTCTCGAATTTAGGATAATGATTCATAGCAACAGCGCATCAAATTGGGTAAAATCTTAAATGGAAGTTACTAGGGTGGACTATATGTGGGTTAAGTCAGGTTTGACAAGTCTTAGGTTCTGTAAGCGAGGCTTCGGCTTTGGAGGCCTAACCTTTTATATACCCGAAAGGTACGAGACTTACGGTTGGTAAGCATTACCCGTACTCCGACTGGTGTATCCGAATAAATTCAGAAGGCAGCAGACCGGTCGCACTGATAACCTTACCGTAAGGGTGATCGGAGTAGAATAGAGATAGAAGATGATGAATTATGCAATGCAATCCTAAACAGTTTATAAGGAAAGCAGTAAAACATACAACAAATGACCGAACCGCCAAACGACTTTTTATTTATTTTTGGAGTTTTTTTTAAAAATTTTTAACTTAAAAGTTGGAAAGAAAACAAACCGTTTATAGAGTTAACCCCTAATTACAGTCAAAATTTCAGTTAATAAAAACCGGAATTTTGACTGTAAAATCCCCAGCAGAGTCGCCAAAAAACTGTTGTTGTTCGATTTGGAATATTACCAAAAAGAGGGTGTTAAAACATTTTAGATCACGCGTTGCCGAGCTAGTCGGTCTTAAAAATAGTTTTAGAGTCGCTACCCGATTTCGGGACACCAATTTTAATTTTATAAAAATGACTCCGTTTTAATTTTAAGGCACTGGTAAAAAATTAGAGATCTGGGTAAGGGGGTTAGGTATGACGGTTTAAGTTTTACTTAAAACGTCGCCCGGCAAAAACCGGCCTCTTGGTTTGTTTAATTTCCAAAATTTAAGTTTATTTTATTTATTGAAATAGTCGTGGCGTGATTAACTATCGATATTCCTAATTGGCGTTTTCCGGTCAATTGTAAATACAATTTCAAATAAAAAACAATAAATTGCGAAAAATAAAAGTGCGAGAAAATAAACCATTCAAATCTAAACCTAATTATTCTTTATCCATTTAGGAGAAAATAATTACAAACCGGTCCTAAATAAATTACATTCTACCCGAATAAATTCCATTTTAAATCCCAAAAGGCCCCAAGAAGCATTTAAAATTAATATTTAAAATATGCATGCAAAATTACAGAAAAGTCCTTAAAGTTTTAGAAAATTACAGAAAGGGCCCTAAATCTTGAAAAGCTCAAAATAGTATCAGAACAATTAATTACAGCAAAAACAATCCATAACTAAATGAAAATTGCCAAAAGAGCCAAATCATGCAAAATTACAAATTAGTCCCTAAGGTTTTGACAAATTACGCAAAGGTCCCAAATTTTTTAAAAATTGCCAATCTGCCCTAAAGCAAGTAAAAAGGGCAAAACAGTCCATAAAACTCATAAAAACGTGCAAATTCAACATTTTGAAACTTATCATGCAAAATTTCAATTTAGTCCCTTAACGTTTCAAAAATTACCAAACTGGCCTATGTTACATTTGGTTCCAGAACTGATTTTTTCATATCATGTCATGCAAATTAACCTCAAATAAGCCATATTCTTGCAAAAACAGTCTAAAGTATTTAGGAAAAATATCACAACAGTCCTTCAAACCTTAGAATTTCCCAAAACAATCTGTTATAATCCCTTATTCAGTTGCAACAATCAATCATGTATTCTCCCCTATTAGATTAATCTGATATGCACAGTAATAAAGTAATATAACCAAACTAAGAGAAGCAGTAGAAATATATTCTGTGCAAGCTGTACTTGCACTTGAAGAATAGAACTTGAATAAGCAACAAACAATAAGAGTATAAGATGTTTTTGATTTAATAGATTGTTGCTCTAAAATTATGCCAAAATTATCATTCAACTAACTTTAATGATCTGGAAAAAAAAAAAAACTTGAAGGATAGCAAAGAATGTGACAATACAGAAACAGGATATAAACAGAAATGGGAATGTAAGCATGACTGCCTATTTCTACAGCACATATCCAAAGGCATATTCTGAGATAATCTTTGTCAATTTCATGCAAACAACATCTATGTTCACTGGACTGAAAGCCAATTACCCTTAATTTCAGAATGAAGTAAACAAGAGGCTTTTATGAACCTTAACCTATAATTAAGACCTATGAATAAAGATTCAAACAGATTTAGAAACTGAAATCAAGCAAACGATGATAGCCACAAAAATTAAATTGAAGACGAGATCTGCACATATTTAGTAGCTAGTTATTTCAACCATCAGTGCAATGAATAAACCAGACACAGTGACATTGAACTAAGGTAATTTTCAATGATCAACTCTGTGTAAACCAAAAGTTGGGGATATGTTTTAGTTATGGTAGGAATAAACACATTGGCAGAATTATCATAAGCAGAATCTATTAAGTTTTGTCTACCAAAATATGAGTATAAAGGAATCAGTTCAACATTCTTTCAAACACGCAGCAGTGTGACACCCCAAACTTTAACCTACGTCATTTCATGCATTTTATGCATTTTCACTGAAATGCATCATGATTTAATTTGATAAACAAGTTAATTATGAGATATATGATTTGAGCATGATGATTTATGATTTGAATAAGAGAAACAAGTAATGTTATACGCTCGTTTGCCGTCGAAAGACACAAACGGAGCTAACTAGGGTTTTCGGACCCGCGCGATCGGAAAATGCCGAAATCGCATCAAATATGAACCAAATGATTTTGATATTTTGATTTATGATTATTAACATGTTTTAAATAGTTTTGGAACCCTAATTGTGCGACGACGTCGTACGGTTTTGTTTCCGTAAAAATCATCGAACTTCTAACTCGGTTTAGGGCACCGAGCGAACCGCAACCCCTTTTCGGATTCCGATTTTTACGAAACTTCAGACACGTGTTCTACATATTATTTTGAAACCAAAATTTATTTGAAATGGCTGATGGAATGAATTTATAGTCTGGTTTGTGAGGTTGAATGATTTGAAGAAAAGCAAGAAGGAAACTTAAGTGTTAAGTTAAGTTATAACCAAATTTAGTCAGTTTTTGGTATGCTAATCTTGTCACCAGCTGCTGGCCATCCCTTGGGACTTGAGTAGGAGCTGGAAATGGCAGTAAATAAGTCTGACTCAGTGGGAAAATAGAAGGAAAAACGTAGGGAAAGAAGAGAGAAGAAGAAAGAAAGAAAAAGGAAAAGAAAAGAAGAAAAAGAAAGAGAAAAGTGGGAAAATCTTTGGGAAATCTTCAAACCAATTGTTCTTACATGTTTTTGGGTAGTTTAGGAAGTGTTTAAATTTGTTAGAGTGGAAAGAAATTGGATGGAAATCGTGGGAATTGAGAGAAACAAATTCTGGTTCAAAATCTGGTTTCTTAGACAGTTTTGAGGTACCAACTTTTGAAGGGTTATAACTTCCATTTGGTGAAACCTTTGTGAATTTTGGCTGTATGGGTTTGTAGAGGGTATTTTTGTCTAGAGATCTGTTGTTTTAGTTTGCCAGAAACCACCAGAGGTGGCCGAAAAAGTGGCTGGAAGTTGGGTTGAGTGTTAGGCACATTCTGGAATTCTAGGTACGCAGTGTTGAGGAGCCAACTTTAAGGACTTAAATCTTTTGCTCCAGAGAGTTTCTGGGAATTTGGCTCCGATGGTTAGCTAGAGGGTGTGTAGAGGAAGAGAAATATGGTCTTAGTTGGCCGTAAAGCCACCGGAGGAGGACGTACGGTGGTCGGGAAGTTGGCTGGAGAGTCAGTTTTTCAGGGCCAGGCAGGCAGGCGGGCTGGCACGCGAATCAAAACGACACCAAGGGCATGCGTTTTGATCCAGGCGCATGCGCGGGCGTGAGGCACGCAGAGGGGGGCTGCGGGCTGGCCATATGACGCCGTTTTGGGTAAATATAATTTCTGGTGCCTGGATTTCAGTAAACCCTGTTTTGAACCCCTGAACTTTAAATGTTTTTGCATTTTAGTCCAACAGCATGAATTTTACATGGTTTTCAATCTAGTCCAGCAGAATTAAGTTTTGATTTTTGCAATTTGATCTCTGTAGTTATTGAAATTTGCAAACTTACCCTCCTGGATAGATTTTGACTTTTGGATAATTACATTTTGGTCCCTTAATTTTTAATAATTGCACTTTTGACCTGGGAACTTTTATAAATTATGTTTTAGCCCTTCTAGCCTAATTTCGACGTCCTGAATCTGTTTTTGAAGTCAGAAATTTATTTTGAGATCGTTTTGAGGCTGAAAATCAAGATTTAAATGTTTGGTTAAAGAATTTAAGTATGAAATTGGTTTTAATTATTTGTTTGGTTTATTTAAATATAGTTTTGGTTTTAATAATTATAATTATTCTTAA